>JAQJVL010005602.1:0-34147 GCA_035578905.1 Stictocephala bisonia | reverse complement strand
GGGGCACAAGTACTAAATTTAACTCTGAATCAATAAATTTTGACATCAAAAAATAAAATAAATCAATAAAAAATTTAAATTATAAATTTTTTGATTATATCAGTTTGTTCTCTTAGATAAATAAGTGTCAAAGTCTAGAGAAATCTGTAAGTCTACTTATAGTAGGCACAATATTTGACTCTGAATCAATAAAATATTGTTTCTCGCCATGTTTAGTCATGTCACAAGATCTGGTTATGCATGCTTTAAATTAAATTGTTAATTTTCCGATTGAAAACAGTTTGTTCTCCTAGATAAAAAAGTATTATAGTCTAGAAAAATCTGTAAATCTACTTTTAGAGGGTGCAAAGTAGGGTAATAAACCCTGAATCAGTGAAATATCGTGTTTCTAGCTATGTTTAGCAATTTCTTATGACCTAGCTTTACATGTGTTAAGATTAAATTGTATATTTTCATATTTAATATAGTATGTTCTCCTAGATAACAAAGTTTCACAGTCTAGAAGAATCTTTAAGTCTATTCTTAGAGGCCGTAAATTAACAAATTTGATTTACACGCTCAAATTTAAATTGAAGGAGGTGAGATTGAGCAAAAAGTCATAGTACCAAAGCTGTAGATCGTCTCAAATGTTGCACAGAAACTTGTGTTAGTATTGCTGTAGAACCGTTCAATTAGCCGCCACCAGTCCAATTAGAGAAACGATGTGTTTGGTATTTAAAATTGTTGGCACTATAAAGGCTGCCATCTTCTATTTACTAAGAATTTTTTTAAATCCTTTATTATTGCAAGTCTACAACATAAGACCTTTGACCCTACATAATTTCAATCTCATATGCTTAGCATTATTTTAGTTACAGCGATGATTGAATGAGTGAGGGAGTCAGTGGTATTTGACTTGTATAGGTATATAGGATACAATTTTGTGAACATTGTGTAATTTATCGTTGAAGGAAATCTAATTCCGTTAGAGAATTTTGAATTGTTCAGAAAAATAATTTTTGAAAATATTATAAAATATAGAACGTTTTAAAACATCACAAGATTCAATAACGGTATAACGGTTGATTTGGACGTTATTATATTATAACTCGTTAATTGTATATTTCTTAGAGGTTCTAACCCGTCTGATTAATGGGTGTACTTGGAATGGTCCAAACTATGTATTAGAATAATGATATAATTATCTATATTTATAAAAGAGGATATTTATATATATATATATATATATATATATATATATATATATATATATATATATATATATATGTTTGAAGTTTATGCGCTGCTAAACCATCCAACCGATCGCCATGAAACTTTAGGATGCTGTCCTGTATACTCCCGAGATGGTTTCTTTGAAGTTTGATGCAGATCCGTCCACAGGGTCCTGCCCCACGAGCTCCTAAAGATCCCATGTTATTCAAATGGAGAATCTAAATTGTTTACAAAAATCATATGACTGTGTGGTTTAATGTAGTTTCACATGCCATAAGCAGATTGACGTTCTCACAACAACAGTACTGTATATGTTTTGATTTATTGTAGTTCTACATTTCACCTTGAGAGTGTAGCACACACTACTTTTACTTGATCAGGTGATCTGTATTTGGTGTTAACCTTTTTTCCTCGGTAATTAAAACATGTGGTGAAACCTGAAAATAAAAAATAAATAATTATTTGTTTTGCAGTTTACTTTTTATGAAAATGAAAGGCAAGACAACGTCCACCGGGTTCAGCTAGTATTATACAATTTTGTAATATAACTCATCGAAGAAGAAAAGTTGGGTGAGTGAGTAATACCAATGTGGGTTGTGATGGGTGGGTTGGCATCCAAAATAGTGGGTGTGTAGGGATTCTTGAATGGAAGATTCAAGGGTAGAGAAAAATACTAAGCAATAAAAAAATAGTTTAAGTTTAGTGAGATTAATCGAAATCATTTAAAGCCTTAAATAATTTTAATTTATTATTTAACTTTATAATTATTTACTTTGGGTTGAATTTATTGTATATAGGGTTTTTTACAATTTTAACTAAACGGAAGGACACATATATAATATAAACATAAAACATTCATTAATAAATACAGTATATAAATATAATACTCTCAGGGTAGATCTTAAAAATATGAGGTTTGGAATGTATTTTGGTTCCACAGTAATAATATGTAATAATAATAAGAAAACATAAGTCGCAACATCAAACTGACCCTATACCTGTCATTGGTGGATGAATCCACCTCGTAAGGAATTGTCTATGCTGTGCTGCTAGGGTGGGAAGATGCAAGTACTGGAAATATGAGTGGAGAATGGCAAATGTTATGTAATTGTGGAGCCATAGTTAAATTATAGATAAAATAGATAATGATTCATCTTGGCATTCTTTTAGGTTGATATTTGCTGATATTTATCTAACCGCGAACCACCCAGGGGACATATAGCTTAAATATTTCTGCGGACATCACTCTCCTCTGGATGGTTGAAAACCTAGATTTAGGTCTGTGACTGGAGATCAATATTTAAACTCTCAGACCTACTTCGTGATTTGGATTTTAATTATTTTGTTATAGTTTATTTTATTTTACTTTTTCCTATTATTTTTGGTAGCAGGTCATATGAGCCATAAATATTTACATCAAATTTGTTTTGTTATAAAGGGTAATTTTACAAGTTAAATTATAAAAATAACATCGTTGATTTTTTTATCAATGACGTTTAAAAATATTTAATAATAGTATAAATGTTATCTATTTACAGACCACCTTTTATAGTTGATCTAAAACATTTCTAACACTATTTTTAGAAGTTTCCAACGAAATAGTCTACCGAGATTTCATTACTACTGTTCCAATCAACTATACCCTAACGATAAGGGGGTTGAGGTAATAAACCTGGTAAAGAGGAGAGGAAGGGGTTGTCGTAGGTTGCCACTTCACTGACCTGGCCGTGACATTTATGATGTCGTAAACTAGGTTTAGTCGTAACTGGAGCTAAGACACCATTTGGCCATCTGGACTGCTCGTAACTCCTTTCACGCCATAATATTTACTTGTATGACGTTGAAAATCGTTTTTACATACATTTTGTCACCGTGCATATTGTGTAATGTTCTCTAGGTGATACAAATTGTCTTTAGAACAACGTCTTTTACGGACAGGTGTTGTTTTAAATTCCTAGTATAAATTAGGTTTGTATTAGGTGAGAAACTTGAAATTGTATTTGAACAGTACGATAACAAAGGTAACAAATAACATTGAGTCTACAATATTTCATGAAATATCAAATAAACTATAAATTGAATATAATCAAGATTTCCAGTGTGTAGCGAATCTGCATTAAGTAAGCTAATTATACTTTTTTTTTTTTTTTTTTGATCATGCCAAATTTAGATATAATATTAATGCCAATATTATCTTAAAAATACTACTTTAATAATATTCAAAATGTACAATATATTTAATATATAATAAATATTTGAAACTGTCTATGTCTATATATCGTACTCTTTTATACATATTGATAAAAAATGTGTTAAGAGAAAGTACAACTTTTTGTATTTTAAAAATGTTTACATACATTAAATTAGTATTTTTTACATATCTAATATCTATATAGCCGCATGTGTAACTCACTGACTCACTGACTCACGTATACAAATTCTAACCCACTTCCAGATGAGCTAGAAACTTGAAATTTGGCACACTTGTAGCTTTTGCCGAGCAACCGACGGGAAAATTCCGAAAATTAAAAATTTTTAATTTTTAACCCTCCAAAAAAATCAAAATGGCGGACGGGAAATTTGAATTGTGTGCAGAGTTTTACTAACGGCTTAATTGTGGGCAAACCGTTGGTTGTAGAACAAATCTGACAGCATACTTCATATTTGTAATTAAATTTCCTACAATTTTGGTCATGTAACATTTTTTTGTATTTTTGATAATAACTACGCAAAAAATCGTTAATTTTCACATTTCGTTCAAAAAATGTTATTTTTGTTTTGTTTTTCGTATTTTACTGCATTATAACGATAATTTAAGAACTTAAACACCTACACACTACTTAAATTTACTAATTTGTTATCAAAACTACTATTAAATTCGATTTTGCACTGTCCGTAACCTAGAAAAAATCCAAAATGGCTGACGTGAAAACGGGTATCTTTTTGCAGAGTTGAGGTTTTTGTTTTACTGAAACTTTAATTTTTAGTTTACTTAACACCAAATTATATATACCAATTGACAATAAAATTCTGCACAAAAAGTGTCCTGTGTGTTTTTGTGCTATATACAATAGTTTCCTGAGAAAAAGTCGGTAAACTTGAGTTCTTTCGAAAACACGTGATTTTTTTGGAATAGTTCCTCCCATTTAAGCATGATTTAAAGGAGCTAAAACCTTAAAACCCTACGCGTTATTTACGTATAGAACTTTGCTATCAAACTGCTATAAACTTTGATTTTTCACTTTTTATAACCTAAAAAAATTTCAAAATGGCTTACGTGAAATTGCTGTACTGTTTGCAGACTTGAAGTTTTTGTTTTACTGAAGCTGTAACGTGTAGTTTAGATAGCATCTAATGAAATTTTCAACCTAAAAATTAGATGCTGTACAAAAAATTTAATGTACATACAAAATTCTATGTACCACAAAAGGTACATACTCTAACTTTCCTCACAAAAAGTTTATAAATTTGAATTTGTGCCTACTATCAACTTAGATAGTATCCAATAAAAAACTAAGGTAATTTCTTATGATCATCTTAGATAGAACCCCCCCCCTCAGATCATATTGGAAGCCCCCTGTGATCAACGGATAATCACCCGTTATCATCTAAAATGGCGGACGGGAATTTTGAATTGCTGACCGTATACTTCAGATTTGTAATTAAATTTCCTACAATTTTGTTAAGAAGTAATTTTTTGGTATTTCTGATATTAACTATGCAAAAATCATCAAATTTCACTTCTCGTTAAAAAAATTCTACTTTTGTTAGGTTTTTCGTATTTTATTGCTGTATTACGATAATTTAAGACCCTAAAACCCGTACACACTATTTAACTTTACTACTTTGTTACGAAAACTGCTATAAAATTTGATTTGTAACTTTTCATAACCTAGAAAAAATCAAAATGGTTGACTTGAAAACGCCGACCTGTTTGCAGAGTTGAAGTTTTTTATACTGAAGCTGTAATATTTAGTTTGGACAACATCTAATAGAATATTTAAATTATATACTTAAATGCTTTATATATAATACATTTCCTCACAAAAAGTAGGTAAAGTTGGGTTTTGTCAAAAATATGTTACTCACTTATTCACTTACGTATTCAAATTGTGTACAAAACTTTACGGACATTTAAACTATATATAAAAACAGTTTGTATTCATTTTTGTTGCCTAAAGGCCAATCATAGTTTTACGCTGTATTTTCGGAATTTGTTTGTTGGTTTAGGCACCCTCAAGCGGCTGCGATAAATGTTTTTAGAACAGTTGGTAGACCGGGCCTTTGTCGATTGAAACGAGTCGGTGGAGCGTCTGCGAGAAACGTTTTTAGAACGCTTGGTAGAATGGTCTTCAGTCGATTGAAACAAGTTCCACCGAGGTTATATAAGGATGACGCCGCATTTCATGCCTCAGTCTGCTGACACCCTACGGCCTCTACACGCTTGAATTACCTTCAGTACTGAACTGTTCAATTGTTTGGCTTTCTGCCCTATTAAAATTAGGGATGGGAAATGTAGTTCATCAGACGGAGTTAGTTCACTCCGGAGTTATAATGACTCGGAACTAGTTCCGCGGAGTAGTTCCAACTCCGAACGTCGTTCCAGTTCAACGTGGAGCGAAGCTCAAGTGAGTCGCTCCGAGTGGATGCGCGCGCATCACGTACTTCACTCCTTTGTTTTGATCGTTCCAACAACTCCGGAACTATGTTAGTTCCATGGAGTGGGGAGAGATACGTCAACACTGCAGCCGCTCTGACAGTGGTTGCGCGCGCATCTCGTTCTCACTCCTTTCTGTTGATAGTTCCAAAAAGATAGAAACTAACATATGATTTTTAGGTTATATCCAGCTAACAATTTGAATTGTGTATTTTATTTAATTATTTTACAAAGAAAAAGTATGGATGTCTTATGAATTTTCCAGCAGAAAGTAAAGTATTGTATATTTTATATGTGTATATTTATGACATATAATACTCATTTATTCTAGTTCCGAAATGAACTAGTTCCGCACTAGCACTCGGAGTTGGAGCTGTAACTCCTTAACCGGAGTAGTTCCTTTATTGTCGTTCACTCCGGAGTTACCCATCTCTAATTAAAATCGTTTTCACTGCAAGGTGAGACGAATCTTCTATCATCGCTATTTTTCAACATAAACTCTAGGTTTATTCTCTCGTTTCTTTCATTTAATACGTTTTTATTGTGATTAATAAACAATCACGAATTTCATTTGATTGTTTTCGAGACTTTAAACTATTTTTTGTTTCCAATTTCTTCTTCTCCAATTACTTTAATTGTAATTTTACATTTTAACTCTACGATGGCTTCTCATCAACAGAATTTTTTTGTGTTGCCGAGGGGTCCTTTCATCAGGGCAACAATGAACTCTTCACATGGAGTAGAAATGCTCAGTGTGTGGCTAATTCTGCTTGTGCCCTTGCATGGAAGAGTCTTGGTGGACATTTTACGGCAACTGCAATTGATGCAATCCTTATGAGTGGTGATCGCATTTACAAAACACTGCGTAGTGAGAATTGTACTGGTTATGGGCGGTACTTGTTCCCTGAAGAATTACCATCAGTCATTCATGTTTTGAATCAGTCAGTTTCTCTGTTACAACTAGAGCACATTTACGATGCACTTTATCCCCTAACGAAAGATAATTGGCATGACACTGTTTCGTCACTTGCTGAAAAATTACAAGACATATTGGCTGCAAATCAAAAAAATATCGGATTCCTTTTCACGGGTCAAACAGTTACTGTCTCCTTTTGGAGGGTAAATGAACTGCTGTATCTGTTTGATCCACATCCAGTGAATGAAAAGCGCCATTTTGATTTGTCCAATGATGGTAATAATCTGGCCCGCCTATTTCTGTGTGACAGCTACTTTTCACTGGCCAGTTTGTTGTTGTCGAATGCAGCTCTGGATGGAGTTGCAAGACAGTTCACTATAACTCAGCTGACTTTGGGAAAAACTGCCACACAAGACCTTACTATTGTCTCTGAAGAACCGCGAATTGATGACCCTCCAAACCAATTTTATGAACCAATCTGTACATCTAATCTAGACTCGCAGGAGTCTTATGTCGATGTTAAGTTAAAATTGATGCCTGTGGTAGTGTTATCACCCTTAAAAGAAATGTCTCCTTTGACTAGGCCATTATTTAACAAAATGCCCAGCAGACCTAAAAAGGTTAAGCGAGGACGTCCAAAGAGCTTGACAAGTACTCGACAGGAACAGCTTACAGATGCAAAAAAACGATACAGTAAAAATAAACCTCAGATAAATAGAGGTGCTGTAAGACGTTACACTGACCAGCATCCCGAGATCCACCGAGAAGCTGTCCGACGTTACACCGAGCAGAATCCCGAGATCAACCGAGAAGCTGTCCGACGTTACACCGAGCAGCATCCCGAGATCCACCGAGAAGCTGTCCGACATTACACCGAGCAGAATCCCGAGATTAACCGAGAAGCTGTTCGACGTTATAACGATCAGAATCCTGAAGCTTCCTGCCAGAGAGTAGAGGCTTTTCGATTGAAGAATCCCTCATTTTCCAACATGAGATACGTTCCTGCTCTCCTTGCTCGAAAGATTGGTGAACAAGGCCCGATGGCGTACTGGAGAGACTACGATTTAAATGGCATTAATTCATTTAAACTCCGTAAAGTATGTCTTTGGGAAGATGACATTTACAAGTGTTCGTACTGTCATGCTCGGCTGTTTGAGGAAGAGAAAGACAGAAAAAAGTGGTGCTGTGGTGAGGGAGCATATAATATTCTTAATCTACCTCCTTTGGACGCGCCGTTTTATACTAATCGTCATTTCCTAGAACGAGCCAGAGCATACAACGACCTGTTTGCCTTCTGTGCACTCGAGGTGTCTGGTGGGTACCGTCATCCTAGTGGACTCTCCTTCTTCAAAATCGAAGGAAGAATGTACCACCAAGTTTACAATCTGGACGCCGCTGGTCAAAGGTTCGCGTCTAGGGGTGGGGACGTTCAGTTTGTCAACCGGTGCCGTCTTTACATCGACGATGGTGAGGAGTGCAAGAATATTGCCATGGGTAGATCTCTCAATGCCAATTTGATTGAATCTATCAATTCTTATCTCACTTCTTCAAATCCTTTCATTAATGAGTTTCACCGTTTGAGCAATGAGCCATCTATCAACGCTCATTTACAGTTTGAAATTACAAATAGATCTACCCACGGCCCTGTTCTTGGTGATAGGCAAACAGGTGTGGAAGTGCACGCTGTTCTCAGTACTGAGGATTCCGTCAATGATCCCCGGAAGTTGACTGTTTGGAAGAAGGGTTCTGCACGGCCATTTTCTATCAATCTGTTTGATCCTCTGATGGAACCATTTCAATATCCATTGCTTTATCCGCAAGGCAATTTAGGCTGGCATATCGGCATCCTAGACAATAATGGAAACAAGCTGTCTCAGTACAATTACTCGCTTTGCCTCTTGCTTTCCGAGCCACGATTTTCTCACTATGGTCGGCTATCACAGGCTTGGCAGGTAGAAATGTTTGCGAGGTACGACGAGGAGCGGCTACGTTACATTAAGTTATGCCAATTAAAAGCTGCTGCTAAAAATTCCGTGCGGGTAGGGCCATTGGACGAATAACTCAATTTTCCACAGGCTAGGAAAACAGGAAGACAGGTGATGGATGACATAAATCGTGACGAAACTGTCCAAGGCGAAGGAGGGTTGCAAGCTGGAAAGATCTACCTCCCAAGTTCATTTACCGGTGGGCCCAGGTACATGAAGGTTCATTACGAAAATGCAATGGCCCTTGTGTCTCGTCTGGGCTCACCTACTTTCTTCTTAACCTTCACGTATAGTGCAACATGGGAGGAAAACAAGAAAGCTTGCCCCTATGGTACTGGCCGAAGTGACCCTTCTACGGCATGCAGAGTCTTCCACATAAAACTTCTCGAGCTTCTCCGAGATCTGCGTAGTGGAGCAGTGTTCGGCTGCCTAACTTATATCGTCTACGTCATCGAGATGCAAATGAGGGGATTACCTCATGCTCATATTGTGTTCAAGGTCGACGGAGGCGGTCCAGTTCAGGGATCCGACATTGATTCTGTTATTCGGGCAGATATTCCCTCGGAAGAAGAAGCCGGTGGTAGGCTCAGGGAGTTGGTGCTGAGACATATGGTTCACGGACCCTGTGGAACAGATTATCGCACCGACTTCTTGTGCTGGGACTCTGCCAAAGGTTGTTGTACAAAGTTTTTCCCAAAGCCTGCTTGCCGGAGTACACATGTAGATGAAAGGGGGTTTGTCCAGTACAGGCGAGATTACAATAATAAGGGGAACATAATATCAAGAAGAAAGACTATTGTTGTTCATGATGGGTGGGTTGTACCGTACAATGCCACACTTTTATTAAAATATGAGGCACACATAAACTTGGAGCTTGCGTCTACTCGTCGCGTAATCAAATACCTTTTCAAATATCTCATGAAGGGTGGTTCTCTTCAGAATGTAACTGTTACACCTTTCGGTAAACAGGAAGATGAGGTAGAGCATTACGTGACGAAGAGAATGATTGGTGCTAGCGATGCATGCTGGCGTCTCTTAGACTTTCCAATTTCAAAGCTAGAGCCCAGCGTTGACTGTCTGCCTGTACACCTTGAAGGTAAACAGTTAGTCATTTTCAGGCCAGGCCAGTTGGCAGATGCAACCGCTAAACCTAGTTCCAAGCTTATCGTGTACTTCAATAGACCTCAAGATCCAATTTTCCCTAACCTTACATACCAGTCATTTTATGAACACTTTATTGTACATACATAAAAACCAACGTCAGGGACAGTGTACAACCATCCAGATGGACAGCATTTCATCACAGCTCGCCAACGGGGACAAAAAGTATGCAGACTGTTGTGGGTCTCACCTAACCGAGGTGAACTCTATTATCTAAGACTGCTTCTTATGTCCGTTCCTTGTCACGGCTACGCTGATCTTCTGTCTCGTGGCGGATCTGATTGCTGCACTTTTCAGGAAGTCGCCAGGAGGCTGGGCTTGGTACAAGACGAAGAAGAGTACTATCACGCACTGCGAGAAGCCTCTCAATTCATGCTTGGACCAAGACTCAGATCCTTCTTTGTTCTCCTATGTAATATGGGAGCTCCAGCGGCACTGTTGTGGAACTCTTTCAAGAACTCACTTTGTGAGGATCACTTAGAACGGAACCCTTCAGATCCTGAATTGGCAGTAAAACTATCATTGATAGATATTGATCGCAGCCTCCGCAGACAGGGATCAAGTCTGACTGACCATGGCCTGCCATATGTAGAAGATGACACGACTGAGTTGGGTAGACAGTTGCTTAACTTCGGAGAAAGCTTTCAGAGGGCAATTGTTGAAGAGTGGGAGCCCAAGTTATCTGACGACCAAAGACAAGTGTTACATTACGTGCAATTGGTACTCTCAAGACCCAATGACGCACATCTTTCCAGGACAATCTTCATTGATGGGCCTGGAGGATACGGAAAAACCTCACTCATTCGTGTCATCCTTGCATACGTGCGGAGTTGTCATCACGTCGCTCTTGCCGTAGCGAGCTCAGGTATTGCTGCCGGTAATTTGGCTGGTGGTACCACCGCACACAGCATGTTCCGGCTCCCTCTCGATCTTGGTGACGGCATGAGCGTGTGGAACATTACCAACGGGTCCCAACGAGCAGAGCTCATCCGAGCAGCACAGCTCATTGTCTTTGATGAGGCTCCAATGGCGCACCGATTCATATTCGAGATCCTCGACCGGTCACTTCGAGATCTCATGAATACTAGTGTCCCATTTGGAAATAAGATCTTTCTCTGCTCAGGGGACTTTAGGCAAATAGCACCCGTTGTTGAAAAAGCTCGCACATTGTGTGATATTGCTTGTGTTTCACTTCGAGCATCATACCTTTGGCGACTTTTTAAAGTGTTCTCCCTGACGACTCCACACAGTACGACTAGCTCCCTTGACTATTCCAAATTCCTCCTTGGAGTAGGCAACGGAGCTATTCCATCCAAGATGTTTGGAGAAGGCCGTGATTGTGAGGACCTTATTCCTCTTCTTGGGCTAAGATATCTCACGACCATAACAGACTTGATCGGTGAGGTTTTTCCACCCCAAATTCTCTGTGACCCCGATCAATGTGCGAGAAGAGCGATACTTTCAACCATGAACGTGAACGTCAAAGAGATCAATGATCAAATCTTGAACTCGTTGGATGGCCAACTTCATGAGTTGATAAGTGCTGACACTATGGACAAGGAAAACGAAGATGATATGGTCGTGGATGTACAGCTATTACATCAAGCCACTGGCAAAGGCGTACCAGATCATGTCCTGCGACTTAAGGTTGGCTCCGTATGCCTTATCATGAGGAATTTGAATATTGCCGATAGACTCGTTAACGGCACTAAAGTCATTGTGACAGCGATTACCAAACGGCTAATCACTGTCAGACTTCCCGGAGGCACGCAACCTTTCGGTATTCCTCGAATCACCTTTAGGTTTGCGTTGGCCGAAGGGTCGCCGATTCGTGTCTGTCGTCGACAATTTCCCCTCGTGTTAGCGTACTCAATGACTGGCCACAAGAGCCAAGGCCAAACAATTGAGTACGTCGGAGTCGATCTTCGCACGGACTGCTTCACACATGGCCAGCTGTACGTCCTTCTCAGCAGAGTGAGAAGCCCTACTCATATCGTAGTCCTTGTCCAACCTGGAAGAGTCGTTGAAGGGGTCGCCTACACAAAAAACATTGTGTACGGTGACCTTCTTCTATAACGCCGATTGTGTCATTGGCAGTAAGCTAGAGGGTCTGCTTAAAAATTCCCCGTTGTAAGTTTACCGAACACGAAAATGTACTTTACCAGGCAGTAGGCAAGGGGGTCTGCCTAAAATAAAACTCCCCAACATTTTAGCTATTGTAAATACTAGGCAGTAGGCAAGGGGGCCTGCCTAAAATAAAACTCCCTAACATTTTAGCTATTGTAAATACTAGGCAGTAGGCAAGGGGGCCTTCCTAAAATAAAACTCCCCAACATTTTAGCTATTGTAAATACTAGGCAGTAGGCAAGGGGGCCTGCCTAAAATAAAACTCCCCAACATTTTAGCTATTGTAAATACTAGGCAGTAGGCAAGGGGGCCTGCCTAAAAAAAAAAACTCCCCAAAATTTTAGCTATTGTAAATACTAGGCAGTAGGCAAGGGGGCCTGCCTAAAATAAAACTCCCCAACATTTTAGCTATTGTAAATATGGTCTCTACGTTTGCCGGCCTCCCCGCGGCGAGACTGGATATACCATTCATTCACTGAACGAATGGTTAACTAACAGGCAAACACACATACTATTAATAGTTAAATTAACCTTTCAAACAATACTTTTTGAGGATTTAAATATTTTTTAAATGGGTCTCTACGTTTGCCGGCCTCCCCATAGCGAGACTGGATGGACCATGCTTCAGTTGATCGAATGGTTAACTAACAGGCAACTGAAATCAATTAATAACTTTAGTTTTTTAACAGCTTACTTTTAAAATCACTTTTTCCGTATGTTTTTTTTTTTTATTTTTTTTTTTATTAATAATGCACTATCACTTTTTTTACTATCACTTTTTCCGTATAAAAACCATGATTTTTTAAAATACATTTTGTATACAGTGTATAGAAACCATGATTTTTAAAAATAAAGTTTTGTCCTGTTAAATAAATAACATTTTAACGGGAAATATTATCAGCAGTGAACTTTTTATATTCAACGAATTAGCCTGAACCCCAAGGGGGTTTGGGGGCGAAGCCCCCAACGAGCAAAGCGAGTATTTGAAATAAAATTCAGATATCCTATCAGTTACAAAAAAGTATATTTTGATTCTAGATTTTGTTGATATAAGCAACTTATAAAAATTAAAATCTCTTTAATGAATTATTAACAAATTAAATAACAGTAAATTACAACATTTAGAAGTTCAAATTAATTGTAATACATGCAAATAGCATACTTAAACGCCTTTACTTATAGCCATCGAACAATACTGAGTGACACTCAGTGAAGATTTTTCAGCATCACTAATATTCTTAACTAGTTGGTTCCATGATATTTTCTAGAAAATGTTTCATGAAAAATTTTACAAATTTAAAACTATTGGAAGAACTCCTATGTACTCGTATTTGAAATTTGAATATGCCAAATATTTTTTTCTATGAGGTTGGTAGCAATAGGTATTATTTATATCATTAAATACGTTTGCCAATATGAAAAGGCCTCTTGATAATTAGATAGATAAAGCATTGGACCTATACAAACACTGTTTATCTATAATTTCGTAAATACGTTCTTAGAATATAGTATTATCATTTATACAATCTTGATGGTGCCAATCTATTACATTTCCTACTGTTTTTGTAAAGAACACAATATTATGGGATCAGTTTAGTATGAATGGTAGCTTTTTTAAATATATATTTATGGTATTTATGCAATAGTATACACTTATTTCACACAAAAAATTCCTTCGTTAATATAATTAAGGAAAACCAAAGTAATGCTATTAAATAGAGCTTTTTATGTATTGTGTAATTTTAGGTAAATACTTTTCGTATGAATAGTCTATATTTAATGATAAATATAGATATCCGTGCTTGAAAAATATATCTCCATATTATAAAATTAATTTAAAGTATTTTGAATTTTTAGTTAACAAAATATAAGAAACTGCTAAATTGGAATGTTGGGTTACAGAAAGTTTATTTGCAACAGCCCCAATATCAGGTAATAACCTAAATTACAAAACATAACCTAGTAAGATTTTATACATAAAATAATTATGGCAATTAATTCACCTCTGTCAATTCCATACATCTTTTTGAAACAGCGTTGTGTTTGCTTTAAGTCCTTGCTTGTCTCTTCTTAATCTTACAGTAATTATTCTGTTACTCGGATTAATTAATTCACTGAGAAGTATTTAACCCCTTATATTTAATTCATATTAGTTGCTATTTGCTATAGTTAGTCTGGTCCTGGTCGTCTCACGTCTGGCCTTTCTTTCTACGACGGCGTGGAAGGGCCATAGTGAAAGAACATTTTGTCTAAAACTCTGACTATTATTTTCTAAATTTTGACTTTTTTTCTAAATGCTGTGTTTTAATCTCGGCGTTTTAATCTATTTTAAGTAAAATACCCATGTGTTTTCACGATAGTAAAATCTTCTTCTAATGAATTAATACAAAATAATGATTAAAAGGGACGTATTGGCATAGACCTTCCATCAATGCCACTGTACGTGTGTGAGCGGGTGGGTCGGTCAACGCCAATGTACGTGTATTCAATACCACTGTACGTGTTTTCATTTTAACATGATAAAATATCAATTTTCTAAAGTAATCTTTTCTCAATATTGTAAAGGATTACGAACTTGAGACAAACAGTGGTTTCAGGTTTCCGATGTTTTAAACTTAGTTTTGTTTGGAACTGACACAAACCTGTAACTTGACAAGTTACTTTGACCTGTGAAGCTAACATTTGGCATAAAGGGCATCAACAGTGTGTATATGTCATTTGTGTATATGGGTAGAGTTCTTGTAAACACTTTATTTACAGTAAGGGTTTTTAAGGGTTGTAAACACTTAAAAAGGTAAGGGTTTATTTAAGTGTTTCGTAAAATACTACTTGAGAACAAGTTAGCGGTAACAGCTAACCGTAAATTTTAAGGAAATACAATGGATTCTTCGCTTTTATACTATTTAAAAAACATCAACTTTGATATAACCATACTTAAGCTGCGAGAACAACATAACTTTTTTCCAGTTTTACAAAAGAAGATTTGAAAATATGTATAATGTTTTAATCAATATAATTAGCAAACATTACTTAAATTTCATTCCTAAAACGAACTATATGAAATACTTTATAAGGATTATAAAAAGACATAATATATGAATAATGAAAGAAGACAGACGGCCAGATACAAATAAAATTATTCAAAATCAAATAAGCATTGGATAACATCGTTCCAGCTGAACGCTTAATCCGGATCTAACCATCATACCAACCGGCAGTGTTATCATGTGTTTTATTATTTTTATTTTTGTAAATATTTAATTTTTGTATAATGTTTTTAATGCGACTTTTGACAACGTACAATGGATGTGAACATGGAGTTTTTACTCTGAAACTGATTATCCAATAAATAGGATTTTATAGCTGAAGACGACAAAAGGTACGTTAACCTTATTATTTGTTAAAAAGACATAAATTACCTAAGTAACACATGTTTATAAAGCAAATATCTTACTATAAATTAAGGGTATTTATATAATATTTAAGAATATTTTCCCCTTTAGTCCTTGGTTGTAATTTTAACAACCTAGTTGTACAAGTACTACGTTAGGAGGTTAGAAGCTGAACACAATACCCATGATAACATTGTTAACCATATCTCCATTTTAACAACACATCGTCATTATTAAGACAATATAAAACCATTATTATCTACTTTAATGAATACTCCTCAACTAATGACTGTTACTATTGTACTCTACATTATCGTTGTAAACTATTAAGAACATTTTGTGTCATAAACAATATTATAATCTAAGTTTTACGTAAGTTATAGATACAGTTTAATCTAACATAAATACAATGTGTACAATTTATGTTTACAAAAGCTTCATTACACGGCTAAAGTTACAATATAGTTGATAGTTTGCAGCATCCACTCTCTATATCTCACAACTCCATTCTCATACTGGTTAAAACTAGATTCAATTACTGCCAGCACAGCTGTAGAACTTTGTTGTTCATGAGTGGCTGGAACGTGCAGCGTTATTTTCCAATCTTTTTAATGAACACAATTTGTCCGCAGTTATTTTAAGTTGTAATGTTAACTATAGAAATATTTTAGTTTGAATGTATGTAAAATTTTGATTTTACCCTTTTAAGATAATTAAAAAAAATATATTGAATGGATACAGCATACATTTAACATTATTTGTACGTATGTAAAATTATTTTAGGTATAATTACTTTGCCAGATTCTTTGAAAATAAGCACTTTTATTCATATACTTTCGCCGAGTTTTTAGACTGCACATGCAATGTTTACTTCTGTAACTACAATGATATTTACTTATTATACTGTAGTATCGCAATGGAAACTGATAAAAACCGTACTCAAGAAACTATGTAAATAAGTGAATCAAAACATTATTTTATTATTGGGTTCAAGAGTACCACTGTCTGTGTTGGGGTGGGTCAGTACCAATGTCTGTGTAGCGGTGGGTAGGTGGGTCAGTACTATTGTCTGTGTAGGGGTGGGTAGGTGGATCAGTACCATTGTCTGTGTAGGGGTGGGTAGGTGGGTTAGTACCATTGTCTGTGTAGGGGTGGGTGGGGGAGTCAGTACCACTGGCTGCGTAGCGGTGGGTAGGTGGGTTAGTACCATTGTCTGTGTAGGGGTGGGTAGGTGGGTTAGTACCATTGTCTGTGTAGGGGTGGGTGGGGGAGTCAGTACCACTGGCTGCGTAGCGGTGGGTTAGTACCATTGTCTGTGTAGGGGTGGGTAGGTGGGTCAGTACCATTGTCTGTGTAAGGGTGGGTTAGTACCAATGTCTGTGTAGTGGTTGGTAGGTGGGTCAGTACCATTGTCTGTGTAGCGGTGGGTAGGTGGGTCAGTACCATTGTCTGTGTAGGGGTGGGTAGGTGGGTTAGTACCACTGTCTGTGTAGGGGTGGGTGGAGGAGTCAGTACCACTGGCTGTGTAGCGGTGGGTAGGTGGCTTAGTACCATTGTCTGTGTAGGGTTGGGTAGGTGGGTCAGTACCATTGTATGTGTAAGGGTGGATGGGTGGGTCAGTACCATTGTCTGTGTAGGGGTGGGTAGGTAGGTTAGTACCAAGGTCTGTGTAGCGGTGGATATGTGGGTCAGTACCACTGTCTGTGTAGGGGTGGGTAGGTGGATCAGTACCACTGGCTGAGTTGGGGTGGGTAAGTGGGTCAGAACAACAGTCTGTGTAGTGGTGGGTAGGTGGGTCAGTACCAAGGTATGTGTAGCGGTGGGTAGGCGGGTCAGTACCACTGCCTGTGTAGGGTGGGTGGGTGGGTCAGTACCATTGTGTGTAACCTATGGAAAGCTAAATTAACGTGTATCCTTTACCTAAACAGCAACATATTAGTCACAAAGGTAATATATTTATATTGTGTAGTAAGTGCATAGCAGCATTAACAGTATATACGGAGAACATTTGGGCTTCTGATATGTTTTATAAAGACAACGCAGTGTGCACCTACTTTTCCTGTTGTCTGTAGGGTGGGTAGCTAGACCAACCATCTTCAGTTGTCTGAGTCTATTTGTGTGTTTAGAAGGTCTACAGGCGAGTAAACGTATTCAGAATATCAAATATACAAAGTACGTTATCAGACTTTGACTTGCTCTTATGAAGATACCATTAAGTATGTACAGGACATAAAAGAAGATAAATTAACACACTAGAGAGCAATTTTAGTTTGATGGCCTGGATCATTGTTCAGTTTTACAGCTTACGTCCTAAGAGCTATTTTATATTCTTCATTTTCCTGACACTTTTTTGTTTAGTACTAACATGTGTGTATACCTTAAAATGTAAACCAGATAATTGTAATAAAATGGATTATTACTTTCACAAATATTATCCTTAAATATAATTTACACTTTAAGATATTTTAAGGGAGAAAGCCATGAAATATGTTTGTAATATATCTAGTCTATTATGTGAAATTTTAGTTGATTTCCTAAAATATTTTACCCAGAAATTATGTATATTTTATGTATTTTCATAAATCAATTATGGCTTTGTCGAACATTACACAGATGTAATTGTTATTGTGTAACGCTGATGTTATTGTTTAAATATTTGTGTATCATATATATACTTTGTTAGTGAATTAGGTAGGATTTTTTATTCTCATTTCATGTCATTTGGAACTTAGCTAAATAGTCTACAGACAATTTGGACTAGTAAAGTATATTACTTTAAACGTTTTATGTGATCATAATTCATTGTTAAAATATATAGTTTATAGTCATACTTAGTTATAAATTTACAGTCTGGTGGATTTGATTGCGACTTAATGAAATAACTTATGTGAAAGAACTTATGTGAAAGAAACAAAATTATTCATGGAGGTGAGAAGAAAACTTACTCTTCACCTAATACTAGACCTATGTGCCACTCTAAAACTTCCTCATTAAATAAACGCAGTATCAAGCCCCTCCATGACGTCATTATGCTAGTTGACGTAGTGGGCCGAGAACGAGGTGGGGACTGAAATATAGCACAGCTGGAACGAAGCATAAGGGAAAAAGGAACTGTTATAGGAGTGAGGAATCAGCTGATGATAGGAGGTTTGTTGTTGTCATTACCAAATTATACTGACGTAATTTCATAATTTAATTTTACATATTTTTGTGCATTCGCTATACTACTTTTGAAATACTTGTAATGTAATTAAAACGGCCAGTGACCTACCGTACAGTTATAATATTTATCTCTACTTAAAACAACGTTGAATCAACATATTATTTCATACGCCATTAAAAGAAAAAAATCCACTGTCCGCACTCCCCACACTGCCTCTCATGCCAACGAGATACGGAGTGGTGAAACGTGCCCTCTCCACTGAAACGTAACCTCTATATGCACTAAATTCAACTGCTGAATATTGAAGGAAATCTTTGGATTACAGTGTTAATGTACTCAAGACCGAACAATACCTAATGCACGTTTTACTACCATTAATGTTTTATTTAAGTCTTTCAAGTAATTATACAAACCTAATTTTCAAAATCTAATTTTTTTACAGTTATAATTGTGGAGATATTGATTTATGAAAGTCAGCAATATTTGTACCCAGGTCAAAAGATTTGTATCATTATATACGTTATATATTTGAATAAAACATTTATGAATTCATAAACAACATTATTTCTTAAATACTTTTATTTCATATACGAATTAAACTTGAAATATGCCAACTTAAAGTTTAAAAAATTTTCCAAGTTTTCAAAATTCTGCTTGCTTATCCACTATTTACGTGAGTTTGAAAAAATCAAGTACACTTTATAGTGGTATTATATATTTAATTATTTTAAATTAATAACAACAAATTTAAACCATCGTTTCGTAAAACTAAATAATGATCATTAAACATTATCTAATTAAAATATATATATATATATATATATATATATATATATATATATTTGAATTGTTAAGTAAAAAATAATACTTAAAGTTCGTTAAGAATTAACAGAAATTTGAAACTTTTATAATCTATTAAATTGCCTGTGTAAGCTAGCTATTATACAGTATATCAATTTAATTACTCACTGCTAGTATAACAAATATTCAGTGTGTCTGCCAATGACTACCTCACAGCCACACGTTCATCATTAGTGTTCCTTGTTACACAAAACAAGTTGGCTTTGTGCCTGGCGAGAGTTCTCAAACAATGATTAATTAGTTATCGTTGGTTTTATAGAATGTTTACTAACTACTAGCATGGACTGCCAAAAGTACATAACTCGATAATAAAGTGACGTCATTGTGTGAAGGTGATTTGGGTACGTAATAAACTACTATTGATATGAGTAGGGGTAGTTTACGTCATTATTACGAATAGATTTGTTTCAAGGTGCTCCTCTAAATGTTGTAAATATTTATTAAAATACAAATTAAACAACTATACATTCTGGTAGTATGTTACGTAAAAGGAAAAAACGTCTAATATATACAAATTATACGAAAGTAATGAAATTAAATTTATTTTGTTCCACTCATTTCATAGAACTAAAAATCAAACACATATACAAGTAAATGTAAAGCATAATACAAAAAGGCACTCCCTTTCCAAGGTAGGGGTTTATTTGTGGTGTCCATAAAAGACCACTCAAGACGTGTCGGTATGGTTGGTGGTAACAACCGGCCGTAAACCACAAGTACGGCAAATTGACTGAAGAGTTTTAACACAATCTGAATGAAGGACGGTCGTTTCAACGTACACAAAGAACCTGAAACCTACTATAGCATAAAATGAATCTGATCCTATATATATTAGTTTTTCTAAGGTATAATAAATATTTACATATTTTAGCTTCTACCTTGCCCTTATTCCTTAAAAATTTGTTATCCGTGATACAAGGAATGCCGATAACAAGATTCTTTAGATTAAGAAAAAAGTAGATTCGTTTTAGTATTTTTAAATAGTTTTTTAATTAGCATAATACGTTTTGGTACGTACACAGTACAAGTAAATGTCACACAACACAAATATATTACAATATAAGCAAAAAATTGACATATATGTTACAATACAAGTACAAAATGGACCAATATTATGGTGATAGATTTAGGTTAACCACACTCACCTTCCTCAGACCAGAGGGATTCACAAAAGTTTCCTCTGGTCTGAGGAAGGTGAGTGTGTTTCACCGTAATCGATCACCATAATATTCGTGCATTCTGTACTTGTATTGTAATATATTTGTGCATTTTGTACTTGTATTGTAATATATTTGTGCATTTTGTGCTTATATTATAATAAATTTGTGTTGTGTGACGTTTACTTGTACTGTAGTATTTTTAATAAATAAAATTTTTAAGCTTTACTTATTAGTTTAATGGGCCTGCAGGCCTATTTGTGAGTATTTCTCAACATTTGTACCATTTCAATTATTTCATTACAAGTATTTCAAATGTAGTATAGCGAATGCACAAAAATATGTAAAATTAAATTATGAAATAACGTCAATATAATTTGGTAATGACAACAACAAACCTCCTGTCATCAGCTCATTCCTCACTCCTATAACAGTTCCTTTTTCCCTTACGCCTCGTTCCAGCTGTGCTATATTTCAGTCCCCACCTCGTTCTCGGCCCACTACGTCAACTAGCATAATGACGTCATGGAGGGGCTTGATACTACGTTTATTTAATGAGGAAGTTTTAGAGGGGCACATAGGTCTAGTATTAGGTGAAGAGTAAGTTTTCTTCTCACCTCCATGAATAATTTTGTTTCTTTCACATAAGTTCTTTCATTAAGTCGCAATCAAATCCACCAGGCTGTAAATTTATAACTAAGTATGACTATAAACTATACATTTTAACAATTAATTATGATGACATAAAACGTTTAAAGTAATATACTTTACTAGTCCAAATTGTATGTAGACTATTTAGCTAAGTTCCAAATGACATGAAATGAGAATAAAAAATCCTACACAATTCACTAAAAAAGTAGATATATGATACACAAATATTGAGAAATACTCAAAACCATTATTAAATACCATTAGCTCAGTTAGGGATAAGCATTTTGTTCAGTAGAACGTATAGTCTCAAGCCTTAACCACCGATACACCACGCCAGCTATTAATTATGTTAATTAACCTTCTTTAGTATAGAAAATGTCCAAAGTATTAGCTTGATTATATTTGACTTGTTATTGATACTCCTAATTTAAAATGACTATTTGTGCCAGAAGTGATAATAGTTATTGAGGTCTGACACTACTGCTGGGCCACACTGCATTCACATTTCACGGATCTACACTAATGCTCTACTAATTAACCCCACAACAGTTGATAGTTACAGGAACTATATTCAACATTAAATGAGAAATCTATTCCCGTACTCACAAAATCAACAGTAGTTGTTACTAAACATTTCTTGATATTCGTGATAGAATTTCTATTTTATTCCAAACATACAAATAATAGATTTACTTAATAAATATTTGATACTACGCAGCCTATATTTATATGAAGATTTTAATATGTTCTGGTACTTTAATATTTTTCCAAGAAGTATAAAAAGAAAAATATAATAAATATTTTGTTACAGAATTTATATTTAATTCTAATTATAGAACAATATATTTACTCAATAAATATTAAAAAATGTGGAATTAATTAAGAAGACCAATTGGTGCCTCGATAATTCACTAAGATATAAAAATAAATAACTATTATATAAATCTGTTTTATATGATACATGAATAACATGCGGTGTGAATTCTGGGCGATTAAAGTTAAGGCTTTAAACTAACAAGTTAAAAGTTCAAATTCTTATAAAATACCGTTGATAATAATTCACTCTTTGATTAAGGTTCACACATAGATACTTGTATACTCATTTCGAATCACAAGTAAATCGTTTTCTTAAAATAAAAAAAGTTATAATATGAAAAAAAAATGTTTAATTCTTAACTATAAATACATTTGATCTACTCTGACAATCGTGTGATTAAATATTAGCTGTTGCTACCAACCCATGGTTCAAATAATGTTTACTTGTAATTTATCATTAACAATACATAAAGCATTTTTTTAAGTCAGTGTGTTAGATCTATTTTTTTAATCTATTAAATAATAAATGTTTATATTGTAAAAGTTCAGTCACTATATTGTGTAATTTAAAATATAGTTTAAATTATCCAATCTTTGTTTATATAATTTATTTAGTAGTATGAATTTATATTTTGTCGATTTTTACGTGAATTTATTATACAACATTTTACGTAAAATTAACTGCACCAGTTTTTCACTAAACATTTAGTATTTTTTCAAATATTTCAATTAACTTTCACAGTTTATTTGTATTTAATGGTGTTAAATATTAAAGACCATGGTATATTATTATCATTGAAGCATATTTTTGGCAATTATTACAATGTTTAGCATTTACATTAAAGGGTAACTTTAAATGTAAAAAATTTCCATTTTCAAAGGCATCTTTAGGTAAATTAATAAAGACCTATCATTAAACAAAAGGATTAAAGTGTTAAGTATCTCTTTTTTTATTAAGAATAATAATCTAATCATGTTTTATAATTCATGACATATTGTTGCTATTTTGTATTAAAATATTAAAACATTTTATTGTATTCTTAGTTGGTCTATCCTGTTTTAGTTTGGATCTTGAGTGCGTACATCAGTGATTCCACCTTGAGGACACTTCTACCCATCCAATATGGCGGCGTTTGTGGCGAAGCAGATGGTCGGCAACAAACTGAACGCAGTTAAAGGTAAGGAACAGTAAATTGATTGAACTTTATTAGCCTCCTATTATTGGAACTGTGATTTATGAAATTATTGTTTTTGCTGTAGTTGTTAATTTAGGTTTAATCGAAACTACAGTATCTTAGTTAATAATGTAGGCATATAGGTTACCTATAATTTTAATTGAGAATAATTCTCAAAGGAACAAGCTTAGCTAGTTCTCTTCTGTAGTTGGTTCATTAGTTTTCTTTTTATTTTAGTACATTCAATCTCCCACATATCGAAATAAAAATAAGCATAGCTTTCCAATGCATTAATCAAGCAAAAATATTTTTACATTTTATACATTTAGAAATTAATTGTTAACTGTTGTTTGTTTTATAATAGTGAGGCCGTAGTACTGTACTTAACGATTAGAAATTTGAAAATATTTTCAAGTGGCTTAAGCTATATTTGCAAAAAACTGTCCACTATTTAGTCACCATTCTAAGAAATATTTACATTGCACTGTTCCAAGGATGGTGATCAATAATGAGAACTGTATTAACATGTTGACAATGTCTTCATTTTACTCTGTCCATTCCCCAGAGTCTATATACCTCTGAGGGGAACTTATTGAAACGGATGCACGAAAATCGCGCCCTGTGTAAATCGCGCCCCATCAAAAATCTGGGTAAATCGCGCCCTGTCTACCTGAACCTCTGAGTCACGGGCCGCGAGCGTCACTTGACAGCCGTTTCATAAGGGGAATGACCGGGAATGGCCCACCTCCCGGTTTATCCCTGGTAGCTTTCTCTTTAGTCTTTTAACCTAACCTAACATAACCTAACCTAACCTAACCTATGAATGGATAAAGTGCGAAGGATTAATATTGTGCTAATTGACGTTGACGAGGGTTGACGTGACGACGCATGGGGCGCGATTCTCACAGGGCGCGATTTACAGAGGGTGCGATTTACAGGTTACCATTGAAACACACTAAGGTGGAAGAACTGATGCAGTATACAAGTTGAACATGATGGATAAATACCTTCAGGATTCGAACCTGCGAAATGTCTAAGTCAGACTCAAAGTCCCAGTGCCTTAGACTAAACGGCTACTGGACCGTCCAGTTACCATTAAGATCTATTTAGTTGGTTGTACGTTTTTATATAATATTTATAAAATTATATTTATTAACTCTGTCTATTTCGCCAACCTATACTACTGTTCAAAACTTTTATTTTGGGAGAATTCAAATATTTTAGTTGTGATTAATTTAATCATAATAAATAATATGTGTAACTGAAGCCTATAGAGGGTTGAGGCAATGGTAGATACGGTATTAAAACTTAATTTGGATAGACGTTACTTACACATCATCATGTTTTTCTGGTGTTTTGGCTAAGACCTCAGGGGCGAATTCCTAGGTTCGATTTCCCAACTGAAGTGATTCTTGGTACTTCTATTATTGAATAAAGTTCACGCACAGACCTTCAGGCCCACCTGGAAACTTTTGATCAGAGTATTAACTCTGATTATAATTATATTATAAGAGTATACAACTCTAACTTGTTTTACTAATAATTGGATAACTATTTCACGTTACCTAGTTCGAGTATGCATCCGTCTGAGGACGTAAAAATAAAATTGTGGTTAGCTGATGGTAATTTTCTAATATTAACCATTAGTATAGTGAATAAATACCAACATAGAACCGTAGAGAAGTGATTCGCTCATAATCAACAACCTATCAATTGGCACAGAGTGTCGTGAGTACGATTTAATTGTATCCCAGATAATTAACGGTACTTAAACTAATGTTGATATCTCTTCAGTGTACCCAATTTGTTGGATGCTCTTAATACTAAACATGGTAAAATATTGTTACGATGCATATTTATTACTGGTATATCTTATTAACTCAAACAATACGTCACGAGTGAAGTAAGGGAATAATTTTATCAGCACCTCTCCTTGTGGGAATATAAATCATTTATCACTTTAATTTATTAAAAATGAACACTGGCCATCAAGAATGAAATATATTATGACATCGGCTACTCAAGCGTAAGATTGAAGACCTCAGTATTTTTGTTTCTTTGTTTGGTATGATAATTTTATATCTATATACAAGAAGACCCACACTTTCATTTCGTCTGGACTTATAGTAAAATGTTGCCATAACTTATTGCCAAACTAATAAATGCGTAGCGAATCTATATTTACACGGCTACAGGTGTGTGCATTGTGATTGGCAGGTTACCTGTGTGTAACTAAATGGCGTGAAATGTACTGTCATAATGCTCCAAGGTTTTTTTCCACTAAAAACACACACCTTTAACAAAACACAGTAAATTAAACTAATTGTATAACTATTGGTACTTTTAATTTGCTAATAGCTGTTTACAATGTTCAATTAAAAAGTACATAGTATTAATTAAATGAAAAAGTATAGCTTATATTTCTAAATTTAAAATGTCCACTTTGAATTTAAATAACAATGGCATGTTAATATTATGTCTTTTTGATCTTATTCAATGACTATTAAATAATAATTTATCAATTGTTTCACAGAATATACTTACTATGTAGCAGTGTTTTTTATTTTATTTAATTTTTAATAAGAACGAAAACCGCATGATCAATATCCATAAATATTTTATTCAACTTCTCAGAAAGATCTATAATTATGTTGTTCATACAGAGCCTCATAACCTCCTTTTTTTAACTGTGAACGGTGTTTTAGTAAATAACTGAGGTTATGGTTGTATGGACGTTTGCTCGTCATGTTCTATAATTTCGTGAATAATCTTTACTCAACGTTTCGATTCGGTAAAATTCAAGTCATTTTCAAGGATGAACTAACGTGTGATCTTATAAGGATTAAACTAAAACCTCTTATAAAATATAAACTGCAACTTATTGTGAAAACATGAACATTACGAACATATAAACAAAATGCATACATATACATTATATATTACATTTATAACTTTTTACTGGTTTGAGCATAAACAAAAAAAATTAAAATAAACACTTAAGATTAACCTCTACATTCCAATATTAAAACATGCAAAAGTACCCAAAACACAGTCAATCAATAATAAAGCAAATAAAAAAAAAAATAATGTAAAGAAAATTTCAAAAATTCTCATGACCCACCTCTGCTGACAATGACATCAAGACATAAAAGTTCAATCACCCTGCAAACCCTGAAAAGTTCTATCCAGGCTAACTGATAAGACCTTATACTGAGGATTGAATTAATTATAAATGATAATTAATTTATAACAAACGCTACCAGATATTTAAGTTTATATATTTTGAATTTTTTCCCCACAGGAATCAGAGGCCCTTAATATATCTTAATAATGAAAATGTATATATTCTTCTCATTTTTATCACACATGTTTATGTTTATTACAAATATATGACAGAGTTACTTATTAGAGATACAAACTACATGAACAAACAAAGAATTTATTTACTAACCAGCTATAACATAACTAATTATCGTTTTTATGTTGTATAAGTATGGCCTAAAATCAAGTAGTATATATATATTTTTAAATTGTCATAATTTGTTTATACATTTTAAATTTAACATCTTAATAAAATATTTTCAATTATAAAGATATTCAGAGAGGTTTTCTGGGAAGTATTAGCATGAATTAAAGTGTATATGTGATGGGTCAGTTTATCTAAAGACCACATTCCAAGGATTAGGAAGGTAAATTCAGCTATTTAGAGGGATTGCAGGACCACTTAATGAAGGACAATATTGGGGTAACCTAACAAGTAGGATTAAGAGACTACTATTAGATCTGAGGTTATTTTAGTGAAATATATTTTTGTGATACTATTTTCTAAATAAGTGTTTGTGGATTTAAACATTGAATACAGTTTAAAGTCTTGTCAGATTTAGCGACAAATATACTAATAAAATGTTAAAAAATTTATAAATATTTATATTGGTAACTTTTATTGTAAAAATAAATGTTATAGAATTTACATTTAAGTAGTCCAATAATAAATTGTTGAAATAATTTACTTAACGAAAAAAGACAAGCTACTCTGAATGATAATTTTAATAAACATTACACACGATACTTTATAGTTTAAGCTTCAATGAAATAAGAAACAGTTTATTACATATATTTTTATTTACCAAATGGATAAAAGAACAAAAGGATAAAATTATAAATAGATTTTTTATAGGCCAACAAAATTTTTCCAAACAAAGTTTTCAAAGTAAATGTAAATACAATTTAAAATTATATTATGTTATTTAAGCAAACCTGAATTTAGAGAAACTCTCTTTTTCATTTTGTTTTGGTTATAAAATAAAATTAATTTTGAATATCTACTTATTTCAAGTATAAACTTTTCAGATTTCACATTGCATGAATTGTCTTTTGAAATGATATTTTAACCTAACTTTTAAAAGAGGGTAATTAACTAAACTTGATATCTGAAAATAAAAAGGTTAATTAGTAAGTAAAATGTTATGTTGCTGTTCTAAAACAATGATAAGAATATATATCAAAATATCTGAATCATCCAATTGTGTTGTTTAACAGTCAATCTATTTAAACGGTACAGAAATATAAGATAATGGAGTATTTAATCCATGGATGACCATTCAAAATACCTAGGCAATATTTAATAACAATTAAAAATTTTAAATATTGGTACAGTGTAACATATAGTTTATTTTAAATAAGAATAGAACAAATATACAATAGTTAAATAAAAAAATTAAAAAAAACTACAAATGAACGATGAGAAATTAATTTAACACAAAAATATAATTTTATTATAATAGGACTGTACACAACATTTTTTTCAGATACGTTGTAATTATTAATTTCCTTAAGATGTCACGTAATATACAATTGTTAGTATGCCTACTATTACGTAAAATGTAGAAATATTATACAAAATTTATAAACTCGTGCCTAAAATACAATTTCTCAAGTTCAATACAGCCATTGTTTTACTTTAATATTTATTTGTCGTTTCTAAATTCACTAAATTGATGACTTTACACCATTAAAATATGACACTTTAAAAAGTGTTGAAAACCTTTAACACCATACAATTTATATGGAGTTTGTTTCTTGGCTGCGTCTGTTGTCAATTGCGGATATCCCCCATTACTACCGGTTACTGTCAACGTGACGAGACTCCGTTGTATACAGAAATTTCCTCTCCATTTGCCATTTCGATATCTATCTTCAATACCATGTCATGGCTATTCATTTGTCACTACTAGATCTCCATTGACGACCTCTGCAAGTTAAGTGTGCTACGTTTTGTTCTTTTTTTGTTTGTTGAAGTAATTTATTTTTGTATGTTAAGGTACTACCCAAATTATAGAGCCTATTTGTAATAATTGACAAATTTATACATTTTACTGTTGTATAGAGTGTTAATAAATTACATAATCAATATTGTAATACGATTTTAAACAATGTTGAATTAACGTTATATTATATATAACATATTTATATTTAAACAAAATATAACAATATTGAGTATATTATGTTGTTGCTATTATTGATTGTTCAATTAAATCAATATCAATTTCTATATAACATTATAAATATTGCTTTATTCCTCCACAATACAGCTATATATTACAAGTTATGTAATAACTGAAATTAAAAAAAATATATACATTTTATAAATAACGAAATAAATTTGTACTATTCGTTGTTGTATGATTATAGCCAAATTAAAAATAGTTTTTGGCTGCATTTCAAATAAATTATTTAATTTTTGTTAGTAGTTTGTGATTTCTTATACAGACCCTTCAAATATACAGGGTCTTTTTTCAAATTCAAAATGTCTTTTTGAAATGAGCCTCCATTGTGATATTGGAAACAATGTCTGGCAAAAAAATTTAAATGGGTAGCCTTACTTCGTTTTTGGAGACAATAAAATTACAAATTATGAAAAAATACTGCTATTTTCAAATGTGGCGGCTGACTTTGTTTTAATTTTTTTATGGTATACAACAAATTTCATGAAACTATTCGATATAAATGGTAAATTTTAGACGTTTTAATTCTTTATAGTATTCGATATTTTGCTTAATACATGAGAGCTAAAAATATTAAAATTCCTTATGCAGCTTACCAGTGACATAAACATATTTGAAATGTGTATTAGAAAAAATCTAATCTGCAAACATCAAAACAAATACTTAGAAAATTTACGCCTAGCTATTTTTCACGATTTTACAGAATACAACAATTTACTTTGTTAAATTAAAAAGAATACACATTAATTAAGTAGATATGTTAGGTACTATTTTGTCACTAATAAACTGACGACAGAACTGTTAACATTATCAGCTGTTTAAGTCAACTTCCAATACAGGTAAACCAGATGTTTATCTGTATTGGAAGTTGACTTAAAAAGGTGGTAACTTTCTTTTCAATATAAATTTATCTGTGACAAAATAGTAACATGTTTGTTTAAATTTTGTCATATTATAATTTAATACACTATGCTTTTAATTCGCAAAAAAATAATACCCAAGCAAACCTTTTCCAAACTTTTGTTGGAATGTTTGCGTATTGGATAATATTTTCCACAAACAATTAACACAAACATTTTGAACTCTCATATCTATGTTATTATGCAAAATACTGAAACATTTTCAAGAATAAAAAAGTCTTAAAATGATATTTATATCTAAAACAATCATAACATTCAGGATGTTCAAATATAGGATGTCTATGTTGTTATTATAGAAAATTTAAGTGACCAAAGACGAAATAAAAAAAATTACTCGGAAAAAATATATATAGGCCTAATACTGATTTAATGTCATACGTTGATTAAAAAAAAATGTTTTGAAAGTATTTGTAAATTCAATTACTAAAAATATTTTCTATAGCTTGCTCAATCTTTTTATATAAAAAATATTTTAAAAAACACACTACTCAAACCTATAAATTGCATTCAATGAAGGGTAATAAATTGTTTGATACAATCGGCTTACGGTTTAATGAAAGAAATCTAGTACAGATAATAATCCTGAAGCTCTTATGGAAGCAGCAATCTGAATTCTCCGTGGGACCAATCAATTTTAATTGGGCTGCCTAGTTTGGAAGAATATTGCTCATGAAAAACACATCTCGCAGGGGATCTTTGGTATCAGCTCAAGTCATATATATATATCATTCCGTTATTGAATACAAGTATTCAAATCGCATTTAAATACCCAATTTTTTAAGTACACTAATTTATTACATTTAGGCACAAAAATCAATGAAATTCTTATGTTTTGAAGTATAGTTGACATAAAAGTATCATAGAGAGTTAATTTATTTATATATATAAAACAAAATGCTGCATAACGAAATTTGATATACTAGTTTCTACATTAAAATGATACATCTTACATGTTCATATGAAACTCAGTTAATAACCTAGGTTACTATGCAGTAGTAGTATATGGGGGGGGGGGGCGTAGGTAAGGAACTTCGGTGGTAGCTTGTCACGCAGAAGCCCTGAGCTCGAATCCCGATGTGAATATAACATTGTTTACCTCTTCGCCGCTTCCTTAGTTCGGAAGTTACTACTATCTGAACAGCCACGATACAACAAGCAAACAAAATTGGACTCGTTAAAGCAGGCGAGTGGGAATCTCTACCCAAGTGTTTAAAAGGAAAATAATAAACTTGATTTTGGATTAATCCTAAATTATGTAATCTTAACACTATAAGTACAAACTGCAGCACACTTAAGATGCAGAGGTCCTCAATGGATATATAATAGTGACAACTGAATATCCATGACACGGTATTCAAGATATATATCAGCATGGTCAATGGTAGAGGATATTTCTGTATATAACGGAGTCTCGTCGACGTTGACAGTAACTAGGGAGTAGTGGGGGGTTGTCCCGCAGTTGACGACAGACGCAGTCAAAGAACAGACTCCATATTTAGTATGGTGTTATAGCTTTCAACATTATTAACAGTTTCCTTATTTAAGGCTGTTAAGTTTTTCAGTTTATTTTATTTGTAAACCGAGAGACGAATATTCATGTAATGTAAATGGGCTGTATTGAAATTGAACATATTATTTTTTAGTACGAGTGGAATGTTATATAGGCTTAATACTCTACGTAATAATAGGCCTTTTTTAAACTCTATTAGTAATATTTGTTTAATATTTTTAAATGAAATGTAGTTATTTAAAGCTAAATGAAAATAAATGAAAAATTAAAATTTAGCGTAGAGTAGTTTAATGGTAGAAAATAACTATGTTTAAAGTTATCGTAGGCAATATAAATTGCACTTAAATGAATACTAATGATATAATATTAAAATGAGTTTGTGATAAAAAATTCAAGTTAGGCATAAAATATACAGTATACACTGTTCTGGAAGCAGACATCTCGTAGTCTCCACGGGACCAATATATTTTAATTGGCCTGCCAAGTTGGAAAGGATGCAGATTATGATTTACAAGCCTCTGAGGGTGAACTCAGGATGAATATCTTCCAGGACACCATAAATCTGAAAAATTATCTAGGCAATCCATTTGATATATTTTTATAATTTTTTTAATATTTGTAGGGCTTTTTTTTTACTGACAATATACCTGCAGTTCTTGTTTTACACGATATAAATACAACTTGTATAGAACGTATTATTTTTAAATAATGTTTTTTTTGGCTATAGGGATAATTTATTCTGTTTTAAGCGTTATTTTTAAGACAATTTACCACATTATTATATGTACAGTTCAGCTTTGCAAGCTTTAAACAGAAATCCTGCAATAAGTTAGGAATGATAGGCTTTTAGGAGTGCTGATTTAATAGTTGTTGGTTTTAATAACAATTATGATATTAAAAGAAATCTCATTTAATTATTATAATGGATACTAACCAACCATAGTAAAGTTAAAGTATTCAAAACGAAATTGATAAATTTCAAATAAATCAAGCCGTTATTATTTTACTATATTAGAAAACAAAACTAAACCAATATAATACAATATAACAACCAGTAAAATGTATAACAAAAACATTCTGTTTTTTACTTTAGTTTAAAATAATGTTTTTAGTGAAAGCTAATCATGTTTAGCGAAGAAAATAACATTAAGGCATCTTAAATCGAGTTTGAATTTCTCTTTTTTTTGATACTGTAAGCCTGATATATAATTTCAATAATGTCAAATAAAAAAATATATTTAATGGGATTATAAAGAAATTTATACTTAAGAAAAATGAGTGAATGTTTAAAATGCAATTGCCTTATCTTTTACTTGATACATTTTAGGGGTAGAAGCAAAATAAAAAAAAAGAACTATTCTACACGTGTTATCCTACTCATTATATGTATATTTATAATAGCGAATTTAAACGAATTAAAAGTATATTCTTAAGAATTTCGAGAACAATATATCAGTTCATGATGGTACGATGGCTATATCAGAATTAAAATGCTATTATTAATTGTCGAATCAACAATATTTTAAGAAATTAAATTTCCATTTAATTTCTTACAAACATTTATTATATATTCATGATATTATTACATTTAAATTCTCCGTACCGTCATAGTAAGAGTTAGGCCAGTGCGTATTGATTTTTAAAGCCCCTGCAAATGGGAAAAGTTACGCAATCGATCTTCCCCGTGCTGTGACACACACTAACAGTGGGTACCTCTACAACAATATTTACCAATTTACATAACACTACACAGTTTCTAAATTTCCCTTCAGTCGTAAGTAGAAGTAGGGCAGTGCCTATTGACTTGTTAAAGCCCCTATGAATGGAACAAGTTGCGCCATCGATCTTCTAAGTGCTGTGACACACAATAAAAGTCAATACCTCAACAACAATATTTACCAAATGTATATGACATTGCACAGTTCTAAATTTCCCTTCAGTCGTAGTAGAAGTAGGGCAGTGCCTATTGACTTTTAAAGCCCCTATGATGGAACAAGTTGCACCATCGATCTTCTAAGTGCTGTGACACACAATAAAAGTCGGTACCTCAACAACAATATTTACCAAATGTATATGACATTACACAGTTCTAAACTTCTCTTCAATCATAGAAAGAAGTAGGTTAGTGCCATTTAAAGCCGCTGTGAATGGGACACGTTACGGCATCGATCTTCACCGTGCTGTGATACACACTAACGGTGAGTACCTCAACAAAAATATTTACCAAATTTATATGACATTACACAGTTCTAAACTTCTCTTCAAACATAGGAAGAAGTAGGTCATTGCCGATTGATATTTAAAGCCGCTGTGAATGGGACACGTTACGCCATCGATCTTCCCCATGCAGTGACACACACTAACAGTGGGTACCTCTACAACAATATTTACCAAATGTACATGACACTACACAGTTCTAAAATTTCCCTTCAGTCGTAGTAGAAGTAAGGCAGTGCCTATTGACTTTTAAAGCCCTATGAATGGGACACGTTACGCCATCGATCCTTCCCCGTGCTGTGATACACACCAACAGTGGGTACCTCTACAACAATATTTACCAAATGTACATGACACTACACATTTCTAAATTTCCCTACAATCGTAGTAGAAGTAGGCCAGTGCCTATTGATTTTTAAAGCCCCTCTGAATGGGACACGTTACGGCATTGATCTTCCCCGTGCTTTGACACACAATAAAAGTGGGTACCTCAACAACAATATTTACCAAATGTACATGACACTAAAACAGTTCTAAATTTCCCTTCAGTCGTAGTAGAAGTAGGGCAGTTCCTATTGACTTTTAAAGACCCTGTGAATGTAACAAGGTTACGCCATCGATCTTCCGCGTGCTGTAACACAACAATAACAGGGGTACCTTCAACAACAATATTTACCAAATATACATGACACTAAACAGTTCTAAATTTCCCTTCAGTCGTAG
>JAQJVL010005601.1:0-34168 GCA_035578905.1 Stictocephala bisonia | reverse complement strand
TAATTGAATAAATAGGTGCAAATTATCACAAATAGCACAAATTACATAATAAATATTGAAGACAGGTGAACAATGAATAAATAGAGACAAACAAGTATTTAGAGACAATGTAAATAAATAGGTACAATCTAAAATTTTATGTTTTTCAATTGAAAAAAATCATCCATGCTGTAAAAAGGATTCATTAACAGCCAGTTGTAGTATTTATGCTTAAATGTCTTCACAGGGTACTGAATTATTAAATGTCTAAGGGAGTTGTACACTTTCAATGATAAAACTACATGACTGTTGTTAGTTTTGTTAAGCCTATGTGAGGCGATAGATACATTATCTTTAGATCTAGTGTTGTAATTGTGATAATTGTGGTTAAATTTTAAACTGTCAGAATTTTTCAAAACATAAATAATGCTATCGTACAAATACAGGTTAATTGTTGTCTGGATTTGAGTTTTAATAATCGTTTTATTTTGGTCGGTAGCGTAGTTGGTTCAATCCCAGCTTCATGAGCTAAAGGTTGTCAGTTCGATCCCAATCAGAGTCATAATACATTTTGAGAAGGATCAGCTGATAACCACCGGCTGTTCATTTGTCATTGGGCTATTAATTAATGACACTTTCTAAGGAATAGTCGACCTTAGTTTGTAACAATGACTACATTCGCTCATTTACACTCATCACACTCATTCGAAATCCATATTCTCCCATATCTTGACGATCGGCGTCTTATGAATAAATAAAAATAAAATAAATAAACAATGGTTTACAGTGCTCATGATCACTAGCTTTATTTATTACTTGGAGAGCTTTTTTTTGTAGTATTAAAATTTCTTGAATTCTGGAACTATTTCCCCAAAAAATCAGCCTGTACCTGAGCAATGATCTTGTGTATGAGCACTGACCTATACACAAGATCAGTCGACATTTCGGCCTCGAAACAGAGAGCCATCAATACAGACTGCAAATAACTGCTAACCCCAATGACTTGTATCGAAACATATTTTAACTGTGTATAGTGATGTGGTAATTGAATGGTAAACTAGTTGTTTAATCAACTAGTACCCGAAGTAGTCAATTAGTCGTATATAGACTAGTGTGTAATATCTTAATTTTAGAGCTTGTTTGAATTTGAATCACTGTTTGCTTAATGTTGTTCGTACGACTAGACTAGTCGATTATACAATTGCTATTAAATGCAATTCTCATAACTACTAGTCGTTTGGGTAACAGCACAGCGTATAAAGTAGACTAGTCGATTAAATAAAAGCATAATCAAAATATTCACAATACAATATAAAATATGTTGTTTACCATAGAAATTTAGATAATAATACATTTCAGTACGCCTATTACTTGTTTTAATACATGAAAAATAATATGTACCTCAGTCAAGAACAACCACATAGAATATTATACTTATCCATCAATGTAGAAACTTTCATTTCTGGACAGGAAAAAGTAGTTGACTAGTTTTCTACAATCAAGGCCATTCAATGGACAAGTAGCGCAAGTGACGAAAGCCTCTAGCCAAACCCAAACGTAAAAAGTAGTTGACTAGTTTTCTACAATCAAGGCCATTCAATGGACAAGTAGCGCAAGTGACGAAAGCCTCTAGCCAAACCCAAACGTAAAAAGTAGTTGACTAGTTTTCTACAATCAAGGCCATTCAATGGACAAGTAGCGCAAGTGACGAAAGCTTCTAGCCAAACCCAAACGTAAAAAGTAGTTGACTAGTTTTCTACAATCAAGGCCATTCAATGGACAAGTAGCGCAAGTGACGAAAGCCTCTAGCCAAACCCAAACGTAAAAAGTAGTTGACTAGTTTTCTACAATCAAGGCTATTCAATGGACAAGTAGCGCAAGTGACGAAAGCCTCTAGTCAAACCCAAACATAAAAAGTAGTTGACTAGTTTTCTACAATCAAGGCCATTCAATGGACAAGTAGCACAAGTTACGAAAGCCTCTAGCCAAACCCAAACGTAAAAAGTAGTTGACTAGTTTTCTACAATCAAGGCCATTCAATGGACAAGTAGCGCAAGTGACGAAAGCCTCTAGCCAAACCCAAACGTAAAAAGTAGTTGACTAGTTTTCTACAATCAAGGCCATTCAATGGACAAGTAGCGCAAGTGACGAAAGCCTCTAGCCAAACCCAAACGTAAAAACTAAACGTAAAAACTAATCTAGTTTTAACGACTAGTCTATTCTGTGTTTGAAACTAGTCGATTAGTGACTTGTCTATATTCCCATCACTACCTGTGTATAATGCACAGAATTTATTGACATAGTCATCTCTCGAAGACCACAAATTTCTACAAAGTAGTGCTTCCCATGGAAGTTTATCCAGGAATGGTTTTTCATTGTTAAGTACCTTCAATAGGCTAGAGTAAACAAAGAGTTATAACTCCAAGCTAAATAAATATTATTCTTGGATGCTTATTTGTGATTATGCTAAATGATTTTTTTCTGTAGCTTAAATAGTTTAAATGTTGATGTGCTATTTCCCTACAATAATGTACTATGAGCTAGTTGACTATATGTGTGCATACAAAGTGTTTACTGATAAATTACTATGTATTTTGTCTATGTAACATAAAAAGACTTATGTTTTAGAGTTTGGTGAAAGTGGCCTCATGAAATTTTAACATCCTGTAGATTTTGTATTGATACATTTAGCCAAATGATTATTTGCACTTTAGTACAGTTTTGCAATCAATTTTCAGTTATGTGATTGGAATTTTTGTAGTGAAATTAATTTTAGTTTTACAGCCATGGTTACACTTGCCCCAGATTTTTTACTGTTGAGGCAAGTGGAACCAGGGTGGTTACACTTACCTCAAAAGGGTTTAACTTTTGTGTTCACCTTATTCTCTGCTTATGTTAAATATAGGCCAATTTATTTTCATAATTAATGCTTCCTCCACTTAGAGAATTAAGAAAAATTAGGAAAAAACAAAGTAAGTTCGTAAAAAGCTGTTAAGAAAAGTAGACTATAATGATAGGAATTCTAGTGAAGATGACGAACTTTCACTGCATGACAGTGATTATTTTGAGGACAATCTTTAGTGTATGGCTGATCTACAGCAAGAAGTGATCTACAATCAAGGACGAGAATATAAAAATGAATACAGCTAGGAGAAGACCATTTTTAGTGCTCTTCTCCTTGCTCAAAGGAGAAGAGCACTAAAAGAAATCATTGGGTCCTAGTGAAATTTGCTACTAAAAAAAAGGCTATTAATTTTGTTGGCCAATTTACAAATATAATTGAACATACACATGAGAATTGAATTACAGGCACTGGTTACACTTGCCCCAAATTTCGGGGCAAGTGTAACTACAAGCCTTAAAAATGTTTATAAATAACCACATGTAAATTCTTCAAGATTAAACCAATTTAACTGCATTAACTTGTAGTCCATCAACTCATTGGCAACCTAGTTAGTTAGCTGACCATAAGGAATCCCATTAAATACACTGAAGTGCAATGTTTCACCACAAATTAAATAAATATGTTGTTTATTGTTTAAGTATAAAACACCTTTATATTTTCATAATCCCCAACAAATTGTCTAAAATGTTTACTAGTTTTCAATGTTTTAAACCTAAAAATTTCAATTTTGTGTGTATACCAAAAGATTTTTTGGATTTTTCAATTGTTTGAAAGTAGGATATTAAAAAAAACTTCGTTTTAAACCTTGTTTTGACAATATATTCTTGTACAGGGAAATCCCGATTGTCCGTCACCCTATTTTCCGCCAGGTTCTGTTATCCGTCAGCGCCATGATATGACAGTTGCCGTATGACTTATCCGTCTGGAAGACGATAATTTCCCCCTCCAGCCCTCATAAACCTAGTTCCAACGGCCTGTTATCCGTAAGGCCAAGTCTGCTGTCTACCAGATAACAGGTCGTTGGAACAGCTCGCCTGTGTACGTCTGACGTACGGGCCCTGGAACCCAAGAGCCCTGTAAAGGGATCTTGAGGGACAACCTTTACAGATCCCGTACAGATGTTGTACGGGGTCTGGGGTTGCCTGAACAGATCCCGTACAACATGGGGAAAGAGGCGGCACCACAAAGGCCTGTGATCGGAGATGAAGTTTTAAGGGTCCAATGCCTACACAGGTCACGGGCCGTTGGAACGGTTATGTCTGATGATACACAGGCGACACACTATCCGTGTACCGACATCGGCCTGCCCGATGTCTGCAAAAACCCTGGCTGTTGGAACTGGGCTTTAATATATTACATGTACTGCAGTTAAATTTAAGAATGTTGATAAATAATTTTTGTGCTCATTAAGTAATGTACAAGCTTTTGTTTTACAATAAAATTAGGCCTACTGTAATAAAAGCGTAATTGTGACCTGCAGTATATTATACATTCTGTAACATGTCTTTTTTCTAACCTTTTCATTCTCATTTCGTTAATCAATATGTACTATATACAGCATTAAAATTTAATGTGCGTAAGCACTAATAATAAGTTTCCAGCGATATAAGTGTGTTTGGGTGAATTCTCTATAATCCGTCTATTATAGAGACGGCCGCGGTCCCGACCCCTGACGGAAAATAGGGTTTCTACTGTACAAAATTTAATTTTCTAGATGGAAAATCTTTAGTTTTGGTACCTCATTTAGTTTTTTTTTTTTTTTAGAAATTATGTATTATAATATTTTGTATGCCTACATTTTCTCTAATTTATATGAAAAAGTAATTTTACAATAAAAATTCCAAAAATGAATGTACATTTACATAGAACAAAGCAATTTTATGTAAACAAACAGAACGTCTTCAATTACTAACTCTACTGCCGACGTAATATGGTCAAGGTTAAGGTTACGCACCGATACTGAAATGTCAAAATAGTGTTTTTTGTTGACATATATTCAATATATATTATAAATTCAAATTTATAATTTCTCATTAAATAATAATGTTTAAAGACTTAAGAAACTAAATATATCATATTGTTGAACAAAGAATATTATATAGTGTCAAATAATGGTTTGTTTATATGGATTGTCAGCATCACGGGTTAACTCGTGATTGTGGTCAACTCGGTGGACCGTCACGAGTTATCTCGTGATGAGTCGTCAATGGGTTAAGCAAAGTTACAACACATGAAGTATGGATTTTGTACCTTTAATAGTTTTTTTCTGACACATGGTTTAAGTTGAACTATTGAAATTTGTAGTTACATTTGCCCCACTTGACCTTATTGAGCTTATCAGCAGTATAATCAATCGATCTGCAATTTCCATTCTATATTTACACTCAAATACTACTGCCTGTGAATCTGTCCACTACTGCCGGCGCGTGCGTGTTGAGGTTTGACAAGCCTGTCTATAGTATGTGTTATTTGTCTTTTAATTGTGCGTTTTGTGTATTTAATTTAATTTTCATGGCTGTGTCGTTAATCCAATGACTACTTCACATTTAGTCCAGCTGATGATGACGTCCTTACGTTGAAACATGTACTGAGTTTACTTACAGTTATTTTGAGCTGTAAGACGGAATATTCCTAGTAAGTCAGAGTAATTGCTTTTCAAAGTTTAAAAAAAATGTTTAATACATTGTACTTACGAATAACAGAAAGTTACAAGTTAAAGGGAATACTTACTGGAGAATACTGAAAGGAAATTTAAATGCCAACAAGTATTAAGTTATGCTCCAAAATGAGATAGTTCCTACTCTACAAGCTAGTCTTGGCGTTGACTTCTAAACATGTTTTTCCAACAAGATGCCAAACTACAGTGTTCAAGTGAGGCAATACCTAGATGCAGTATTCTGTCACCAGTGGATTAGAAGAATTTGAGCGATTGAGTGGCCGGCTCATTCCCCTGACCTAACTCCGCTGGACTACTTTTTATGGGGCTACCTCAAAGACAAAGTTTATGAAACAGCCTACAGATCTGATTGATCTTAGACTCAGCACAGGAAGCTCAAGCTATTCCACGAGAATACATACAAGAAGCAGTAACCAGCTTTTATAACCGGTTAACAAATTGCCAGGCAGCAAACAGGGAATATTTTTAACACCTGCTTTGAAAGGAGTTCAGCAAATATTTCGTTCAACTTGTAACTTTCTGTTTTTGGTAAGTACAAGTATTAAATATATCATTTAAGATCCCAAACAATCCTGGTTCTCTAAAACCGATGGGTTTCTGTTAAGAGTGATTCCATTGTATGCAAGTTCTGCTATATATATATTAAAACTTTGAACAGCAATTACTTCCGACTGGATCAACCTTTTTAGGTCCGGTTTGCGGCATTGTTTTCAGTTTAACTAGACCTTTAAAATGATGTACAAATCAACAAAGGATGTCATTTAAAATTTTCTTCTTAATCCTAATGGGCCGTCTCCCAAAGATGACATCTGATCACTATGTACACAGAAAAGTAGCTTACTATTACCAGTAACGGTATGCCAAATTTGGTTGTGTAGTTTGTCCAAACAGCCGTGCACCCTGAAGGATTAGAGTGACCCTCGCTCCCCCACTCGCAGGCACACTCACGAGCGCGGCCAGGCCACCTGCCGCTAATGGTTCTTCTATGAATCCCCAACTAGTCCTTGTGCTACAAAATCAATTTTTTTTAAACTGTTAACTTTACTTAATTTGTACTCTAATAACTGAATTCTAAATATTATTCCCCGCAAAATGACTCCAAACACGGTACAATTGTGACAACTCTGAGTGGTTTTAGTGGGTTTATAAACCGTAAGATTTATAAGCCCACTAAACCCGTATTTGAACTCATTTTGCGAGGAATAATATTTAGAATCCAGTTATTAGAGTACAAATTAAGTAAAGTTAACAGTGAAAAGAGTACAAATTAAGTAAAGTTAACAGTTAAAAAAAATTGATTTTGTAGTACAAGGACTAGTTGGTGATTCATAGAAGAACCATTAGCAGCAGGAAGTGCGTTACCCCGGCAATAGTCATAAGTGTAAAGTGACTCACACTTAACGGAAGCGAAATCTGTAAAGTGACTCACACTTAAGGGATGTGAAAACAAGTTAGTGATGAGTTAAACTCCGTGGTGGTCGGTACAGTATATCGGGAGAAGTAGTGCGTTTCTGTTTTCATATTGACTGTATTTTTTATGTTATAAGTGTAGTGTTCCTTATGTGTGTGTTATTATTTGACTTCAGAAATGTCTTCAGAAAAATCACAACAAATTCTACATTCTCAAGCAAGAACAATAGTAGCTTCAGTGATCCAGTACTTTTATTGAGAAAAAATAATATGGGTCCTTTGAAGGATGTGAAAAAGGTTTTGGAAAGAGTGTCGGATACCTGCAATGTTCTATATGGAACTGTTAAGTGAATAAACATTCAATTAAATTAGGAAACCGTGTCAAATGAGACAGAACAAATCAGTGAAGGGTACACCGAAGCTGTAGAGGCAGAGCAACCTACTCAAGATGGGGAAAACTTTACCAACTTGACACAAAAAAAAGGCGCATATTGATCACCACGCCACGAAAGAAAAAGCCATGAACACCTCGGAACCGACCAGTTACAGAAGTCGATGATTTTAAAAAATCAGCGATACGTCGCCACATTGTGGCATACTACGAAAGGAAAGAAGTGCCAACCTTGAGAAGACTACAGGGATCCCTCCTTGATGCTGGTCTTTTTAATGGCTGTAAGTCTTCCTTAGCCACTGTTTTAAAGGATTTAGGATTCGCCTATAAGAAGTTTAACAGTAGGAAGGTGTTAATGGAGAAACCATCTATAGCCCTGAAGAGATGCCAGTTTCTTTGGAAGACACATAATTTAGATTTAAAAAACACGGTGTTCATGGATGAAACCTGGCTTAATGAAAACATAAGTCATAATAAAGGATAGACCGATGGAAGTGTTAAAGGAACGTTGAACGCCCCCCTTGGAAAAGGGAAATGTTTGAAAATTTGTCATGCGGGAAGTCAAGATGGCTGGATTAAAGCGCCACCTCTTGTTTTTCAGTCCTGCAAGACCGGAGACTACCACGAGGAAATGGGCTCTAAGGTATTCGAAAATTGGGGGTTTTTCAATACATTAATCCCTGTGTTACCTCCCAGCAGCACTATTATTATGGATAATGCTTCTTATCATACGCGAGGGGAAAATAAGGCACCCACATCAAGTTCTACCAAAGCAGAAATGATAAACTGGCTGAATGATAAAGGAGTGTGTTTTCCATCAGACCTGAAGAAGCCTGAGCTGTACAATGTCGTGAAGATGCACAAACCCCCGCATCTGTACCTACGTCATTGATTCTAAAGCAACAGAGCTAGGATTCAAAGTAATCCGCCTTCCCCCGTACCATTGCCGTACAATGCTATTGAAACTATATGGGGGTATTTGAAGAAATATGTGAAGGATAGAAACCAAACTTTTAAGGTGAATGCCTTAAAAGTACTATTTTTCGAAGCCGTATCTGCTGTAACACCTAAACTATGGAATAAGTACGTTAAGCATATGAAAAACTTGACGGAAGAGGACTGGAAAAGTGAGGGGCTCAACAATCTGAGTGTTCGTGAATTCATCATAAACTTGTGTCATGGTGATACAGACTCAGAAAGTGACAGTGACAGTAACACTGAAGATGACGACGACTTTGGATGCGAAATTTTAAAATAAGTAAGTGACCTTTCCTCACTCTCTGTTGGGTCATTCCATGTCAAATCAACACACACCTTTTACATCACCATTTTATATTTGGCTCAAATTTGGTACACTTATAGTAGGTGTTAAAACTAAACAAAGTTCCAAATTTCAAATTTTTATCTCAAGCCGTTTCCGAAATATGGCTATGTAAAGTTTTCAAAAATTTGCCGAAAAAGGGTAAACGTACTTTTCTTAAATTGCTCTAGGACCTGCACTAATTGAGCTAGAGAGCTGGGAGTGGTGTAATTTTTCAGCATTTCACTTGCTCTTTCCATTGATGTATAACTTGACATAGGTTGTCAGAAAATTTTTTTTGTCAAAATACAAGTTTGAATTTTGAGTTAACATTTTGTCAAAAAGTACATAATTTAAAATTTTCAAAAAAATTCCATAAATTCTAAGTACTTTTGTCTATCACATAGTAAAATATTATTATGGCATGATAATGGGTTCATTGTTAAAAAATAATATTACTGAAGCTGGTTTTTCCCTGAAACCCGTTTTGGTTACAAGGCCGCTGTATACCTTTGAAACAGATAACCAGATATTTTTGCTTCAACCAAAATTATTAAAATATAGTTCTTAACTAATATGGCATAATTTAAAATGTATAAATATATAAAATGGATAAAGGTTGAAAATGTATATATTATTACAGATTAAATATATTTAATTTTGAATAATAGAGTTATTCTGTTTATACTTAGGTAAATTTAACTATACAATGATTTTTTAAGTAACAATATCATAATGTGGAACATGTGAATTCAGACTAACCTGATAAAATAGGTATCAAGATGAAAGTAGTTTATATTCTCAAAAACTGTCTTGTTTACAACTTTAATTTTAAAAATGCCGTTTGGGTTTCTTTCACATCACTTTGTCCAAGAACATAAGTTCTCCCCGTTGGAGTGACTGGATTAACATTTTTTAGAATGTCCACAACTGACACCCACAGTACATCTGCTTGTCTAGGGTATGAGAATGATGTTGCTGGTCCACTTGGATGAAGAAAAGTTATTTTGACTTCATCGAGTTCTTCATTTTTTTCTAAAACATACCCAAGCCACCATTTTTTGTCATACACTGTGGTGACGTAACCGGTTATGTCTTCTAATTTAAGTGTGTGGAGGGGTTTGGCTACTTCCACCTCCAACCCCTGCTCATTACCAGAAAAGTGTTTCACTGATAGTGTTGATTCATTGATGAGAATGAATGCATGTAATTGTTGTGTTCCCTTAATTGTTAACGCCTCTTCAAAACGGCTTTTCAAAAAGATTTCTGAAGCAGCATAATCCTCTTGAGTGGAAAATGTAAAATCTACCTTCGTAATATTATCTACTGCCCATTGAAAGAGATCTTCTGCAGTTTGGATCTGGTTGTGGTATGGTCTTTGCAAACTTGCACGAGCTGCTAGTCTTTTCACGGAACCCCCTACTCCATCGCAAGGCCCTTTTCCATGAGCTGTGGCTGAAAAATGCCATTCAGCTTCAATGTTGAAATCTTTCAGATGCAGGCAAAGGTTTAGAAAGTTCTTCTTATTTTTATATTGAGCGGCAGAACCATCAGAAAAATAGTAGATTTTTTTTGGCAGATTTTGAAACTTACTGGAGAGATATGAGATCAGCTTCTTTTGAAATGTGTAAACCGCTATAGTATTATGCTCTAAGCAATCAGAAATTATTACAAAGCTAACATGCTCAATTTTGTCTTCCGGTTTGTAATATATTACGAAAGGGTGGATTGTGATCTGTTGACTTGTCCAGTGGTAGCTCTGAGCTTCATCCTGAAGAACTATGCTGTAATTTTCAGAAAAGTCACAAGTAACAACAAATTCTGAATCACTAAGGTTTTCTTTTGTCGAGTTGAAGAATGATCCTTGTTGCTTGGCAATAAAGTCATGTCGAACCAAAGAGGTCATCTTGCTACAGAATAAATCTATAAATTCTTCGGAAGTCTTCTCTAATGTCTCCAGATTGCAGCGATCGACTGAGACCCATTGGCGGAATTTAACTTGTTCAATTAAATTTTCTTCAAAAGAGTTTTCCAAAATGTTGTGAAGTTCAGTCTCTCCTGGGCAATATTCGCACTGCCCCATGTTGCAATCTATCGAAGATGGGTTGCAAAGCATTTTTGCAATGCACTGCTTATAATTTTGCAAGTTACCACTTGTAACAGTATTTAATTTGGCATTTTCTATCATTAATTTAACGTTTTGGTGAGTTGTGCAGACACAAACAGAGTGTGTGCCACTCTGTCCAGCCAAAACACAATGTTTTGGTCTTAACTCAGCAAATTTAGAAAATCCAATTTTTATATTAGGATACTTGTCTTTAAAATGTTTGTGAGCCTCTTTAAGATTACTCAGAATCAGTCTTTTAGATAATTTTTTCCTAACTCCATCTGGTTCGGTTACTGTCACGCAATCTTTAATACCTGGCATTGCCCGGCTCACTTCGTCACTTTCATAAAATGAATGAACAATTTCAACTGTATCTACTGGTAAACATTTTCCTGGTCTAGGGTTCGGACCCTCCATAAAACCTTTTTCTTTCAAAATCTTTTTTGATTGGCGGACTAGGTAATTAGGCGCATTGAATACACGCATTATCTTCCTGATACTCCACTGTTCAGGTAAACTTGTAAGAATCATAAGTTTTTGGGCCCTACTTGTTGAATTCATAAAGTTAGTTTTGAGATTTTGAAGCAGAGATTCTTCAATGTCCGTTTCATTTTCTGACGAGGAAGATTCAGCAGCAACAAACAGGCTACGTTTAATTGATGACGAGATTTTTTTAACTTTTGATGTGGCATAGTGCTTGGACGTAATTTTTTTCTTTTGAATCGGAGACTCACCTATTTCTTGAAGCGATGTATTGAGTGCTTCTACAACCACTGAAGTTGTGAAATCTGGGTCTCGGCCCTGAACAGCTATTTCCAATCCAGAAGAATCATCATCCAGGCCTATGGGATTTTCAACATTACTTGGCTCTGTACTTTTCATCTTAGATACATCTTTTCTACATTTGTCACAAATCATGGCTCTATTTGGCATATGCGGAAATAGTTCAATCATCCAAGATGTGACAATTCTCAGTTTTTTTCTGTCCCTAATAAAATGATTTGGTTTAATCAAAGGATTACAACATTGCACTCTCACCGCACTGATACACTTTTTATTATGTTCCATTTTGAAGTAAACACTTAAAAACAACTTTTCAATTTATAATCTTGCTATAAAATAAATAAACTACTAAAAATAATAACATTTATACAATATATTTACATTAAAAGTTAAAAGCAAACACTAAGCACTTTTATAAACACAAATGAGGTATTTTCTCAATGAGGTATTCACTCACAGAACACATCCTCTCAGCAAAGAGTTTAGTAACTGACTGAGTGTACAGACAGGCAGTGTAGAATCATGCCTGTTGCAACTTGCACAGATAACAGCCCACTTGTTCCAACCTGCAGAGATTGGCTCAAGTCTTAGCAAAATGGAATGTACATTTATTTGTACTATCTGTTGGGATCATACATTCTATATTAATATAGACCAGAGGCTTATATTTACTTCTAAATTAATATTTAAAAATAAATAAATTTTAAACCTCATTATTATTTTTTAATAATATATAGCCTATGTATTCATGTTAATGTTTCCAATTATTTATATTTTAAATTATGCCATATTAGTTAAGAACTATATTTTAATAATTTTGGTTGAAGCAAAAATATCTGGTTATCTGTTTCAAAGGTATACAGCAGCCTTGCAACCAAAACAGGTTTCAGGGAAAAACCAGCTTCAGTAATATTATTTTTTAACAATGAACCCATTATCATCCCATAATAATATTTTACTATGTGATAGACAAAAGTACTTAGAATTTATGGAATTTTTTTGAAAATTTTAAATTATGTACTTTTTGACAAAATGTTAACTCAAAATTCAAACTTGTATTTTGACAAAAAACTTTTTCTGACAACCTATGTCAAGTTATACATCAATGGAAAGAGCAAGTGAAATGCTGAAAAATTACACCACTCCCAGCTCTCTAGCTCAATTAGTGCAGGTCCTAGAGCAATTTAAGAAAAGTACGTTTACCCTTTTTCGGCAAATTTTTGAAAACTTTACATAGCCATATTTCGGAAACGGCTTGAGATAAAAATTTGAAATTTGGAATTTTGTTTAGTTTTAACACCTACTATAAGTGTACCAAATTTGAGCCAAATCTAAAATGGTGAGGTAAAATTTTAATTTTAAGTGTCTGAAGTGATCTGACATGGAATGACCCTGTTGTGTCTTTCATCTGTATGTAAATTTTCCAGCTTCAGCTTTCTAAATTAAATTCCGTATTGGCATAGTAAGTTACATTTATATAAAAATTGTTTTTTGGCCTAACATTGGATGTCTGTGGAAATACGCTTGTAATAATTTTACTCTTAGTAAACGTTCCTTGTTACATTGACTTTGAATTTATTTATTTATTGTTTGGCATACGTTGAATTTTATGAAGACACATTTAAGAAACCTCCTAGGCTATGTTGCTATGTAAATATGTTCGTGTTAGTTTAATAAGATTATTTTCTTGATTTTACAGCTATTGTAAAGTAACATAACGAATTATTAATTATTTTTATTTTGTTTTACTTCAGTTTACATTCCCTTTTATCTTGATTCTGATTTAGTTTATTGTTTTTGCACACGTCAGAAATGTTAGAAGACACTCGTAAGAAGCCTTCTTAACATAGGATGGTTATGTAAATATGTTTTTGTTAGTTTTATGATTTAAAATATTATTTTATTGATTTTTAGTTATTATACAGTAACATTGCAAAATTAATTTGTAATAATTATTAATTTACTCTTGGTATATGTTCTATGTTATATTATTTATGATTTAGTTTATTTTTTCATAAATTTGAAATGTACTAGAATTACTGTAATTATGTATGTTATTCTGATCGTGCGAATTAAAATAAAACGTCTATAACCATTTTTAAGTAATAAAATTTATAATTTTGTAACCTACTGACCAGAAAACCCCTTAGAGTTGTCACAATTGTACAGTGTTTGGACTCATTTTGTGAGGAATAATATTTAGAATTCAGTTATTAGAGTACAAATTAAGTAAAGTTAACAGTTAAAAAAAATTGATTTTGTAGTACAAAGACTACTTGGTGATTCATAGAAGAACCATTAGCGGCAGGTGGCCAGGCCGTGCGTGTGAGTGTGGCTGCGAGTGGGGGAGCGAGGGTCTCTCTAATCCTTCAGGGCACACGGCTGTTTGGACAAACTATAGTTTAAAAGTTATAGAGTCGTCCTAAGACTTAATTGTCACCCTATCTTATGGGAGGAATCTTGACAGCAAGAACATTGAAGAGTTAACATCGTTTTATCAGCTGGATTACTATTTACCATAGAGAGCATAGTACTTCTTTGGTCAAATGACTTTGTAGTAATAAGGGGTTTGGCAGATTTAGGCTTCTTCTTTGGTGAGGTTATCTCAAGTATTCGAGTTGTTTGACAAAACTAATGAGTGCAGAAAATGTAGTAATGTTGGTATCAGATTGACCATTTTCGAAATTTTTGAGAGTATTTGGTGTAAGTGAACGTAGACCAAGTTGAAGCATGGTGAAATCGAAAAGATCTGTAATTCCAAGGGCTTGAAGGGCTGAGATATTAGTGTTGAATATCTGTAGAAAACTTGTCAGAGAACTGTGTGTATCTTCTGTAAGTGTACGAAAAGATAAAACTTTGTCTAAGTAATTAGAAGCCAATAAGCCTTTATTCTGATACCGTTGGATGAGCAGTTGCATGGCAATATCATAATTTTCCTCAGATATCACTAAGGTTTCAATTAGAGAGAGAGCATGGGACTAGAGAAGACTGCATAGGTAAGTGAGCTGTTCTGATTTCGTGAGAGATTGGTTCTTGTGTAAAAGAGTGAAATAGAGCATAAAAATTCCGCCAAGCGGATATTGAACTGTCAAAGAGTTCAATTTCCAGTTTTGGTAGTCTAGCTACCTGAGAAGTATGCTGTGGAATGGGCGTTGTGGCTTCAAACTTGCCAGTTGATTGCGTTGAGGAAGCTTGATTTTCATTTTTCGTGCTTGAGTTTTAACATTACAATACATTTCATCATAGGCCATTGAAGCATTATGTAATTCAATTCTGGATTGTTCTTCAACACAAGAATTTATTACTGTAATTGCATCACTTATTTGTTCATATACAACATAATCGTCTTCAATTCTTTGAAAACGAGAAACAAAGGAATCTAACTCAACTTGACATGGTTGTTTTTTATTTGCTAAATCAAAACATTTTATTCCAATATCATATAGAGCTTGAAGTCTTGCAAAATACCTTTCTCGTTTTTTAATGAGAGATTTTAGCTTAGTCTTATGTTCTTGGCTGGCCATCTTTGAGCTGATAGGATACAGGAATAAATTGGAATAATCCTTGAGGCTAATTAAAATTTTAAAAAATGAAATGGTTTATAGATAACAAAAGATCATTTTTGCTTAGCATAAAACTCCCAATTCACCACTATTTGTACTTCAGTGAGAGAAATAATGAAACAGTAAATATATTGACCTATATAGCGCGGCAATAAAGGTTGGGACTAAACGTGTCTCGCGACAAACAATTTCCTGTTTGCAACAAATGGATTTGGACAAACTTTCTTTGCTGTATTAAAATAATCACAAATATTATTAATTCTATTACTTTCTTACTTTTAATACTTCAAAATAGTTTTAGTATTAAAACACAAAAACTGCGTCAATGTATTAACAAGAGGTTGGACTGTATTTATTAAAATAGGAAATGGTATGGGGGGCGTAGGACCAAAATTTGTATAGGGGCGTTTTAGACTTAAGGAAGGGTTTAGGTATATATATATAGAGTTGTGATACTGTTACCTTCTTCTGGTGTAGTAGCGTTCCTGGATGTCATGGAGTCCTTGGTCGGCAGCGGGAGTGGTAGTCGTCCTTGAGAGAATGATGAGGTAGAGCAGAGTAAAATTGCGAGCCACAACTTAGAGGGTTTATTAATACATAAAATCAAATACAACAAAACTATTAAATTTACATTTTGGTATTGTTAATGAGTCAAGCTGGAGCGTTCTGTCATCCCTGGTTGCATGCGGGTGAATTGTGAGAGGGCCGTGCAGAAGTGACCATCGTCATTGATTTTACTATACATAGAAGATAGTTCCATCCAATGTTAAATTTTGAGGCACGGAATATGAGAGCGACCGTGCTGCAACCTGTCGTCAATCAAGTTAAAGAGGTCGAAATTGCCTCCAGTTTCGACTGTTTGGTTGCACAACCTGGGAGCAGTAAAGGAAACTAATCACTCCCTCCCATTCTCTCATTCTCTCTTCTTTTAAGACGCTCGTCCGGACTGTCGCCACTGCACCTGTCTACTGTCGCCAATTGGCCTTGATAGTGGGTCAAAGTGGGATATTATTCCTTGCTGTGCTATGTCTTGCACGGAAAGAAATCACAATCTTTTATTTAGGCCTTAAGGGTTTGTGAATATGAAAAATGTTAGGGGACATTTTTTTGTTATTTTATCAATGTAAATAACAGTGTGTTACAGATGTTTAGTTAAAACATTATGCATTATCTAAAATGATGTAAATACTACGTATTGTAAGTTTATTGATATTTTAAGTAATTGTATATTTAGAAGTAGCAAGAAAAATGGTGGTAGTTCTAAATTGTTAAAGGCTAAGTTGTTAAGTCCCTGAATAACACCAACATTTTATATAAGCACATACCAAACATTTTATATAAATTTGAGAGACGTAAAAAATTATATAAAATTTCTACGAAAAGACCATATGACAGTTTTTCAAAATTATTTTGCAAAATGTACTAATGAATTAAATAATGTGATCAATTTTACAAAAAAACAATTATTATTCAACATTATTAGAAAACTGTAAAGGTGATGTATCTGAGCAGTGGAAGGTAATAAATAACTTGACAAGTGGGTTTTCAAAGAAAATAGTTGAGCTAATTGAATTGCCAAAGGGCGAAGTTATGCGTGAGCCTTCGTCATTGATAACATAAACAATCACCTTATCACAATCCAGTCTAGCTGTCCAGACGTTGTACATTCCAATACCCTTCCACCTTTACGTACTTACTATCAATATTAATTCCTTATAACTCCAACAGATTTAAATTAAATTAAGAGTATTGTTAAGCTTTTAAAAAATAAAAAATTAACTGGCTCTGACCAAATTAATGTACATTTACTGAAAAATATAATTGATGAGATTGTTATCTGTATTCTCTAAGGTTTTTGAAAAAACAATGATTAAAAGACTCCATAGTTATTTATCGAAGTTAAATTTTCTTAATCCATGTCAATTCGGTTTTATCAAAGGAAAGTCATCTGAGGATGCGTTATTAGAATTATCATAAATAATTTATAACAATTTAATTATTCATTAACTTATCATCTGTCATAAAGTTCACATGTAATAATAGAATTAACCCTTTATATTATTGAAATCATTATTCATTTTTTATCAAGTAATTAAAGCTTCTTGTCAATATTGCATTGTATAATTATTGCTGTATTTTTAACTATAAATGAATATTCCTTTTTGTTTAAAAGTAAATTGAACTATTTGTCATAAATACCACAATATTAAAATCTGCTTCCGGGTCACGCCGTGGACAGTGAAATGTGTGTGGTAGGCCTACCGAAAGTTTTAATATTCGTTGTTTTCCTCTTGTGTGAACTGTGTTTGTTAACTTTTAATTAATTTGTGACGCATACTACTTGGACTTATTTGTTTTCTTTAACCTGAAGATGCCGTCCGTATTCACGGCGAAACATGTAGTTGTTATCACCATCACACGCTGTGAACTGTTTGACGGAAGGTAAAGTAAACCTATTTTAGTCTATACCAGGATTGGCATTTTTTCTTTTTATTTGATATAAAGAGATGGAGATAAAGAGAAAATATTTGCTGTATTGATGATTTCATAAATAGTGGCGGAGTCATAAAATGAAAACGAAAAAACATACACGCACACAATTCAGTTCTTCAGTCGCGTTGCCGAAAATCGTGTAATAGGCCTACCTTACTCTCTGGCCGTTAACGAGTTGCACGCAATCCTACCTGCGTTAATTGAGATGTCCCAAGAAGGCCCCAAACCAGTACTCGAGTTGCTCGCAATACCGATCTCAGGTAGTCTGTCCAGTCTTGACCGCTCAAAAATGCAACTTAGACCTCAAGCTGTGCTATAGAAATATTTCCGTAAATATCACAATCCGCCAAAAATAACTTGAATTTTCACTGGTCTGATTCTGAATAGCACCAAACTTATACTACAAAATAAGCACATAACTGCTTATATTCTGTTACTATTAAATTACAATAATTTTTAAACATGTATAGCCTATATTACTCCCCACAGTTCTAGAGTTGAAGTGTTTGGTTATTAAAAAAAGGTCTCTGTTCTTCTACTTAGGATTAATTTATCTCATTTGAAAGTGTATGCTTATCATTAATACGATATATATATATATATATATATATATATATATATATATATATATATATATATATATATATTTGTTTCAATTTGAAACCATACTATTACAGTTCAAAATATGCGCAAAACCCAAATTTACATATTATTTTTTAACTATATTATTGTTTATTTGTAATAGTTATTTCTTTATATAATTTTGTTAGTTCTTGGCATTGTTTGTTCTGTTCATTCTCAGTTGTGTAAATAAGTCATATTCGAATTGTTATAATTAAAAACGCCAGAGTGCGGCTATAGTTAATTTTGTTATTATTTAGACTGTGGTTACTTAAAATTAGTTATTTCTTATGTTATTGCTGGTCACGCTACTTGTGAAGTGTTACCAGTGTAATTCCAGAGTGTCTTTTCCAGAGAAATTGAAAATATAAATAAATTGCAGTTTATCCATACTTTCACATCTAGTAAAATAATAGTATGAAAAACAGATGTTAACTTTAATTATATTCACCTTAGACATACTTTATACAATGGTCTGATTCAATCAATGTTATAAAACGGTATTTTTTAAAGGGGGACATAAACAAAATTTACAATAATTTCACAACCTGATTAAAATAATGAAAATTGAATCTAAATAATCAGTAGTCTAGTTATATTCTATCACGATAATATTTCCCAGTATTATCTATATATATAAAATCCAATGTATGTTTGTCTGTCTATCCTTTATGCGCTACCAAACCGTCCAGCCGATCGCCATGAAACTTGGGGAAGTTGTTCTATATACCCCAGGGAAGGTTTCTGTCCTATTCCCGTTTCTTTAATCCCTCAGGGCTCCATCCCTTGGACTTCTAAAGTTTCGATGTTAATCAAATAGCAGGATGCATGAAGGTATAATAAGTCAAATATAAAAAGAATATCAGCTGTGGGTTTTAAATATGTCAAAATTATACTGTTTATATTTTTATGTTTTGATTTCTTGTGAAGCTATATTAATTGATTGATTTATTTGATTAACAGCTGTTAAATAAAAACAAATATAATAAAATTGTGGTAGGCAAAACTTTCAAAATTAAAAATAATTGAGTATAGTAGTAAACTACACAAAACACCAGCTGTTGTAAATTGGATACTGTGGAAACTGAAAGGTTGCTGCACATTTCAATGATACAATCAAAACTCAATATTATGACCGGCGAAGCGGGCGGGTACATCTAGTTCTATATAAATATCATAGGCCTATTTCAATATTTATTTTGTCAAAGAAATAAATAATGTCACATTTTTTATTATTTCACTATATTATATATTCCTGGAATATTTGCAGATTAATTTCATAATTGAAAGGAGAGTCATTGATTGGATTTGAAAACAATTTATTTTTTAATCAATTACCGAATATGAAAAAATTAATGATTGAGTACAACAGTCGATTTAATCACCTAATCGATGATTATAATCCAATAAATAAAGATTTTTCAGATGGGCTAAATAATATGAGAATGTTAACTTAAATCAGCAGTAATTATCGCCAGCATTGCCGATAAATTGGCGGTCTATTCAAGTGAGTCTATTTACAAATACACGGTGTGTTAATTATATAAATCAATATGGTGTTTTAATTTATTCAGTTATAAATATTTCTTTATTCAATATGAATGTCACACTGAGTTTTACTGTAATAGTATCAACACAGTATTCTTTATTATTCGAAAGAGATGCAAGCAAATATAAAAACAGAGAACCTGGATAAACGTTGGCAATATGGAATAACGTAAACAATTATCTAAGCAGGATGTTGTTTGTGTGTGGGACCTGAGGAAGGAGAGGGCGGGGCGGCTGTCTGGAGAATGGGAGAGTGGGTTAAGAGGAGGGAAGTGAGACAGAGACGGAAGAGCGTGCGAGAGAGAGAGGAAATAGGGCTATGCGGAGCGCAGCGTGGGGCCTCAAAACAGTGTTGGGGCCTCGCCACAACTCTCCCATATGGATGGAGTATCTCTTTATGTAGTAAAATCAATGCCATCGTACACAGCCGACGGCGGCGGGGTAACAGACTTTAACAGCACCACTCAAGGAATGATGGGGTAGGGTAGGGATTGGTGAAGAGAAGTTAAAAATGATATTTAATCAAACACATTTCTGGAAAATATTTGGTCTGAACAGGAACACAATTATTAAAAAAAGTGAAATTATCAAATTATATATAGAAAAAAATAACGGTGTCGGGAAGCGTTTCCATATTTTTTTTACCCTGTATTTATCAATGTATCAAAAATCACAAGACAAATCTGAAGTTCTTTTTCTATCTTCGGTGAGAATCACAATTACTTCACAAGAAATAATGTTGTGTACCTTTCCATAATTCAAAACAGAATATGTTGGAGTTAAATGTATCTCCAGATTTCGTAATAAGAAGAAACCAACTTTAAGAACCTGCTTAAGGATTATGTTATTTCATTGTCATTGTATTCTTTTGAAGATTTCTTCAACTAGCACTGCACCCATACAGTTTATTTATTATATTTACCTGGTTAGTATAAGACTTTTAACAATAGTAGTTTATACTTTATGACACCATTCTTTTGTGATTGGTACACAATTCTTTAAATAAAGTGATTTGATTGATTGAACTTATTTTGTAGCAATAAAACTGTATCAATCCTAACCTATAAGATAAAAGTGTCTCTTATATGGTTTTGTTTATTTCTATTTGGGAGTTATTTTATCAACAAATTTGCTGTGGGAACAACACTTAAAGCAAAATAAACTTAATCAGAAATATATTAATGCATCTGGTTTGTAAAGATTTGCTTGAGAATCAAAAAGTGCCTTCATCCAAGAAATTGCATGTGTCGATTAAATTATTTAATTTGATTTACAGTATGTTATAGAGTGATAAAATTGGTTTAAAAGAATGTTCTTTTAAAACTACTTTGTTTGCCATGTAATGCACATTTTTATGTAATTTATTTGGAAATTCATACTGAGACATTCAATTTATATAAATTTAATACTGTTCAGTGTTAGTAATTACAGAAAAAATTAATTTATAGTCATAAGCTTCCCATTTTGTTAAAATAATTTATATATGCTAATATTGATCAGACATCTAGTTAGTATAAGTTTTTTTAACGGGATCTCTTATCCATTACGAAATATCGTAAATTGTTATATTTATTATCAATAAAGCACTTTAATTTTATAATTAAAAGCAACATTAATTTTTCAGTATACAGAATATTGAAATGAATTACAAATAATTGTATTCTTTTGTATTGCATGTTATCAATGAGGTGATAAATAAATTATTGATTATCAATAAAGGGCAGATAATTCATCATTTTGTTGGCCAGTTACTTTACAATGAACACAGATATATTTAGCTAAACGTATTAACAGTAAAACAAGTAAAGAGTAAAAATGAATCTTTTGTTTCTTAAGAAGCTGCTTGCTATTATTGCCTAATTAATTTTACTCTTAAGCTTCATATTGGATTCTTAATAATGAAGAGTGGCAGGGATGGTGGTTTTGGATATCATAAGAGTGGACGAAGAATTAGAGGTAATGATTATTTATAACAAAGATTGTACTAATTTGTATTATACCAATCAACAATTTACATTGGCTAATTATTTGTATTTTTAAATAGAATGTTATTACAATCCTAGTCTTAAAAATTCAGAAACTAAGTTATTTATTGTATCATAAAAGTTATTATTTAATATTTTCTTACTCGTGTGGTCGCTTGAATCCAGTTGGATTTTGGCCTCACCAACAAGTTGCCTCTGCATTCTTCTGTCTTCTGCCATCTCTATGTCACCATCTAGTCTTCTCACAACACCTGCCACTTGGTCATCCTATCTGAACTGTGGTCCTCCCAGAGTTTGATTCCTCATCTCGTTTTCAATGCATCCTCTTTTAATATTTATATCCTCTTCTTTCCTTTTGACAGGGCCTATTCATTCTTATTCTTCTACTCCCAATTACGGCTATGCTGTCAGGTTTTGTGTGCAATTCTCTGAGCTCTTTGTTTGTCTTTATTCTCCATACTCTTTGTTTCGTAAGTTTGTCCACATATCATTCTCAGTATTTTATTTTCAAAAATATTGAGGAAATATTTCATGTTAATTTTTTCTCTAAACATTATTGTAATCCAACAGGCATGAACAAAAACCGTGGACCTACTTTTAAAGTAGATCGTGAGAGTCAGCTTTGTCCTAAACTGGTGGACCGACAAACAGATGCTGAGCCTGTTTGCGTCTATGAGAAGTGCAAGTTTACACATGATATCGGGCAGTATTTGGAGCAGAAACTACCTAATTTGGGAGAGGAGTGCTACGTGTTCAACACTAAAGGTTACTGCCCTCGAGGACTTTCTTGTAGGTGAGTGCCAGCCATTTGGTAGTTATTTACTATTCTTTTTTTTTTTTGTATATATCAGGAGATTTTATGATAGATACTGAAAATCCATAACAAATTGAGTGGACAACCTGCTTGGTTTACTCACAGTTTGAATAATCTAAAATCAGAGTAATTTATCATTAAATGCATTCCTACAACTCTCAGCACAGTTTAGCACTATCATAATGTTTACTCACACGTAGGATGGCATGTTGTGGCTAGGGTGAGTCACTGAGCCGTTGTCAGAGCAACAAGCGTTGGTTGGCCTTACGTTGCTGCAACCATGGTAACTAGAACATACGGTGGGTATCACAGGTGAGGCTGTGCAGTAGACTGTGAAGTCACATGGGCAAAATCAGCTGGTTGGTTATTCTATTAATACTGTGAACTAAGTCTACCAATAACATGGAAGCTTTCAGCCAAATATAAGCAAGTTAATTCATAATTAATCAGCTGAAATTGTAACTAAGAGAATTAAAACAAGCCTTTTATTGTTAATTTATTGTTTGGTATTCACCCATTTGTCACTTTGCCCATTGAAATCATTGAAGACGCATTTGATAACTTCATTGGGATGCACCTGTCAGTCACTCTCCCTCTCCCCTCCTCTCAGATTGATGTTACTGATGCATAGACAGTGTCGTTGCTTGGGATTACTTGATAACCTGCTGTACAGTTCATTAAAGTTTCTATTCACTGTATTAGTACTGAGTGTTACAGTTTCAATACGAAGTTACTATATTATTTTAACATTACAGTAACATATCGAGTTTGGCTTTAAGTTTGTTATTTATAGTAATTTTACTCTAAACTGTTGCATTGGAGTGTGGTACAATGGGAGTTTAATTCTTCACTATTAAATTTTCTGGTTATACTCTAAGTTGCAAAATGTTGTTATGAAATGCATTGATAAAAATTCTCATTATTAATAAACATGCTTGATAATTCTAACACTTAAAAGATCTTCTTTATTCATTAAGTACATAATATATTATGCATGGTTCTCATTTAATCACTTATACTAATTTTAAACCAACTATCTTATGAAATTGACTTTAATCTATTCTTTCTTTTAACACCCAATAATCAGGAGGAGTCTGACAAACCTCTACAACAATAGCATTACTTACTATCCCTGTGAAGTGTATATACCATCAAAAGAGTCAAATATGCCTCAGTAGGTTCCATGGGGCCTTGCAAGCTCTTTCACAAGCAAGGGGTTTCACACAAAATGTGTTGGAATATCTCACAGTGACCTTAAAAAAGCTTTTAAAAGTAGGTGACATAACCTGGAAATGTAAGTAATGTTGTGCCTGTGAAGGGAATGGCTGTACATGTGGATCATAACCTCTTTACTTATTTCAGAGTAGCCTACAGCCTCCAAACAAACTGAACATCAAGTTAATAAAAAAGAAAACTCACCTTTGAAGGTTCTAGAAATACAGAACCCTAACCATCAAGGGGACACTATCTAGAGACCCCTTTTACCTCAGCAGCAGGGGTAAAGAATGCACTATTATATAGCCCCTATAAAAGTGACTCTTCTCTAAAAAAAAGAGCCATTTTTAGGAAAGTAACAGAGTTTAAAATAATTTTCTCCATAATAATTTGGGCTTGAAATGTAGGGTTACAGTTGCAAGAAATATTCCATTTCAGTTTGTTTGGTCGGTACAGTTAGTGAGTGGCTTAGTGGTCTGAAACAACTTACATAATAGAAATAGAAGTGACAAAACTTTTCAATGTACAAGTACTCAATAGTTAGCGACCCCTAATCCACCTACCTCAAATGTATTGTTTGTTGATGAGTGACTGAGCAAGATGCCAGTGCCCCTGAAATGTTTCACTAACCAGTTCTGTTTTGTGGTGAGTGTGTTGCTATCTACAATTTACCAGGTATGCTGCTTTATTTTTCTTTAGTTTTTTACTGAAATCCTAGACCTAGTGTCCGAATACTAAGCTTTTGATTTTTATTTTGTAGATTCAGCTCCAAGCACATTACTAAAGAAGGACTGAATATCATCAATGACATATTGTTCAGTGAATGGAAAATGAACCCAAAACTTCAGACTGTTAATAGTTTGAAGCATGATGTGCAAGACCAGTTAAGTAAACGTACTTACGACTTTAGTAAAGCCAGTCAAGTTCTTTCTAAATGGAACAAAGAGAGGCAACAGGATTTGACACAAATTGATGATGAAATAGCTGAAAATGACGACAATGTGATGAATCATAGGAATGAAAAAGTTGTGGATCAAACAGAGGACGAGAAAAGTTCAACAATTGCTAACGAAACTATGGCAGAAGCTAATGGCAGTATTATTGGCCCTGTCTTGGATGTTAGTGAAATTAAACTGAGAAAAGGAGAGAAAAAGAAGGTAAAATTGGAAGTTTTATATTTATACCAATTGATTGCTTATATTATTTTAAATAAAATGATAACACTTAGCAATCTTTTAATTATTTTAATAATTTACTAAACAAAATCAATTTCAATCTCGAAAAGTTATCATCAATTGAATCTCTGTACAGCTGATGGTGACCAATTTTGTATGGTAAATAACTAAAAGATTGCTAATTGTTATGATTTTATGTATACAAATTGGAAGTTTATTTATTAGTTTTTTGTAAAAATATTACAAGAATTGTAAGGTTTTACGACTACATTAAAAAAACAAAACATTAAGAATGTTTGCAACCATTAAGAGTTCTAAAAATTACAATTTGCTCTGATAACATAATATATTTATTTTTCATAATGCAAATCAACCGTAATGGCTTTGCATTCAGACTTTTGATACTTAAAATTTGGCCATACTAAAATGCAAAATATGGTTATCTAGACACAGCTAATTGTAAAAACTGTCAAGTTTATATTTTGATCCCATTACAAAGCATAGTTAATTACTAGTAAATATGATTAACATTATTAATTAATTGAAAGAATTTTAAGAGTGATTCCTCTTTTGGTGAAATCCAGTCAGCAACTTAAGCAAATCTGTGTCTCGAGCATCCAAATTGCCCAGACTGAAATTTTGCAAAATGGAAGCGTTGCCTGAATATGAACGTTTTAGATATCTTTGGTAGATTGTTACATTTGAATAAGGAAGTATAAAATAGTCTTGTATCTATTTCAAAAACCTTGATATAGTACATTTTTATAAACTAAAAGTTTTCTGTATTTTCGACAAAATAAAATTAAGAGGTAAAAATGTCCTGTTTTAATTTATAGCAGTTGAAGGTTGTGTTGTGATATTGTGAAGTTCTTGTGGATAAGTTCAAATTGCTGTATCAGTCCATTGTCCCAGATAGACTGGCAGAACAAGCTGTTTCTCTCTCCACTCACCACAGTGGGAAACCTTCCATTTCGCCGTATCTGTAAGGAGTTTGGTGCAGATGTGACTTGTGGAGAAATGGCCCTGGCAGTCAATCTGCTTCAGGGAAAAACCCAGGAATGGGCCCTCACCAAGCGCCATGGTAGTGAAGACCTATTTGGAGTGCAGGTTTGAAAATAGTAATCTGTTATACTAATTATGGAAACTCACAATTACTGATTTATAATTAAATTGGAATGTGGCTGGGTTACTTGCGTATGTTTAACTATTAAAATTAAATTAAATTTACTTTTTTTGCTTGAAGCAGGGACTCTTATGTTATGCTATGGAAATTATGTATACTCAGAATCCATGCATACTTTCTCTTGAGTATGCATGCATTCGTAGCTTGATAATCAGTTGGTTGTTGTATCATAAATAATGTGGAATACATTTTCCAAGCCCATCGTATGGGTGGAACACCACCTTGCCAAATATGAATTCATGATCTGTCCTACCATGGAGGACTCAACATTCAATTCTAATTCTGTATATTGATGTCTGTATAAATAAGGAATGTTTCCTGGAAAATATTTTTATAATCTTTTTGGATATGTTGAAGGGCCAAATTTTTCGATAGTAAGAATAATAACAGGTTACAAAGTATGTGAAGGGTGTATGGGAGAAAATTAACATGAATACTTCCAAGTTTATGTTTACAATAGTTATTTAGCCACACAAGACTGTGATACTCTATTAAGGTATATTTCTGGACTTTGTTGTGTGCAAGACCTTTATAAAGGCTGTTCAATTTATTCCAGGTAGATACTAATTTTTACTTTCTGATAGAGGTAGTTAACTTTTTTTATGGGTTTTTGCTTAGCAGATTTTAATTACACTCAACTCCCGATTAACCGTAATCGGAATAACCGCGTTGCGGCTTAACCGGGACACGTTACGGGAAAAATACATAAAATTAAATGCAGACGGATGCGGTCCTAATTACCGATACAAGTCAATGTTTTCAAAATGTAAATGTAGGTCGATGTTTTTGAGACTGTAGGGCATTTTTCTCGGAAGGAAGCGCGGTAGGGGAGTCACTCATCTCCAGCCGGCAGCCGGGCTCACTCAAGGTCATAGACCCCTTCCCTCTTACCCCTCCCGATACGTCAACACTCTCTCACCCGCGTTCCACGCCCCTGATCAGTAGAGCAGTGAAGTGTGACACACAGTGCGCATATTGTGGCTACCGCTACTAAACGTAAACGTGTTGTTTTGTCGATCCAACAAAAGTTGGACATTGTTCAAAATATTGAACGTGGTTCCACGGTTAAACAGATGTGTAACCAGTACAATGTTGGCGATAGCACAGTGCGTGATATTTTAAAAAATAAAGATAAACTCGTAACTTTTGCATGTTCCTCGGACTCGAATTTTGGAATGGCCAATCGGAAGACCATGAAAAAATCAACGTTTGACGAACTTGATCAGTGCATGTTGGAGTGGTTTTCGCAGCAACGCGCACAGGGAACTCCGGTGTCAGGACCGATTTGCAAGACGAAAGCAAAGTTTTTTTTTGAAGCTCTCGGAATGGAAGGGGACTTCGATGCATCATCGGGTTGGCTCACGCGATTCAAACTGAGACACGGAATCCGGGATGTGTCTACGAAAGGAGAAATCTTAAGTGGTAACATTGACGCTGCTAATCAGTTTAAAACGGAATTTCAAAAATTTGTGGAGGACGAGGGACTGTTGCTGGAACAAATTTACAACGCAGATGAGTCCGGGTTGTACTGGAGATGTCTACCCACCCGGACCCTAGCATTTAAAAAGGAACACAGTACACCGGGACACAAGGCTTCCAAAGAGCGCATTACAATTATGACCTGCGCTAACGCAACTGGACAACATAAATTGCCCTTACTTGTGATCGGAAAAGCCAAGAAACCTAGATCTTTTAAGGGCACTGAGGCCAAAAATTTACCCATGGATTATTTCAATCAAAAGGCTGCTTGGATGAATTGCGAAATATTTAAAACTTGGTTTGACTTAACATTTGTACCGGAGGTAAAAAAACACTTGAAAGCTCATGGCATTCCTCAGAAAGCTGTTCTTCTCTTGGACAACGCACCTTCCCACCCTAGTGCAACTAATTTGAGATCACCTGATGGAAATATCTTCGTGAAATATATGCCTCCCAATGTTACGGCAATGATACAACCAATGGACCAAGGCGTTATTTCATCTTTGAAACGCAACTATCGCTCAGCTATCCTTCAGAAAAGAATAGAAGAAGGGAACGACCTCAAGAGCTTTTGGAAGGACTTCACAATCTTAGATGCCATCTACGAAGTGCGATCTGTTTGGGAAAAAACCAAACCGCTGACTATCAAACGATCTTGGAAAAAAATCATGCCCGACATTTGTGAAGACAATGACTTTCTTGGATTCGACGAGACTGATTTTGTTGTTGAAAAAATCACAGAAGCTATAAAAGATGTGTCAGGAGGAGAGGAAGTGGACGGAGAAAATATACTGCAGTGGTTGGATTGTGATGCGGAAGATCAAGGGTATGAGCTGCTGACAGATGACCAGATTGTAAACAAGATAACAGGTCCACCTGTCGTGGAGGACGAGAGTGAAAGTGATGAGGAGGGTGGGTCACGTGATCAACAACAAACAACTGTGTTGCACAGTGCTGCACTGGCGAGTGTGGAACAGCTGCTTGAGTACTGTGAGAGTCAAGAAGATGCTTCAATCGCAGACAAAATTGTGTTACGAAACATGAGAAGTAGAATCAAAAAGAAATGTTTCTCTGTTAAAAAACAGAAAACTGTTACGGATTATTTTCAAAGAAAGTAATTCACGGTATTTTGTGACTTGTAAATATTTTTTTTATTTGATCTTAGTTTTGCCGTGATTTGAGCACCTAAGTACTGTAAATGTTCATATTCTTTGTACTGTATTTACATTAACGTGTGTTATTGTGTTCAAATATGTGTGTTAGGCCCTATTCATTCATTGTGATTCCTGTCAAATACAACATTCAGGTATGTTTTAATGCAATATAAATATGTTAATTACCACCGTTTAATAGGGTTTTGCATTTTAATAACCTTTCCTGTTCATTTTATAGTATTTTGCGGATTAACCGCGATTTTACGTATCCGGGAAGCCTTAACCCTACTTTATCGCGGTTAATCGGGAGTTGAGTGTAATTTGGAAACTTGGGAAATACAGCACCAGGTGATTTGAAGGTCTAGTGCGGTTATACAAGCTCAGACAATTCATTGCTTCAAAGATTTGTTTATGTTGTTTTATTTTGGTGAGTACCATCAAAGGAATGTTTAAACTAAAGCTACAGGTTAACTTGAAAACAAGGTGCTTCAATTTTGAAAGCTGGTGTGCAGCTGGTACTGTTAGGTTGTTTTTAATTATTTATGAGATATTTTCTAACTGTAGACAAAGATTACTGTATTGTGACGTTTTTACGTCCTAAATTTTTAAATAATTAATCGCTATGTGGGTTTTACAAATAAGCAACACGTTATACTAAACAATTACTAAATTTATTGACTCTATAAAAATTAACTTATTACAATTAAATGGGTATTTCCTTTACTTTAAACTATTGTGAAAAGTACAATTTACTATTAGGCCTACTGTTACAGTTAAACTAATTTATATTTACAATCTTAGATGGCATCAAATAAATGGCAATCAATTACAACTACTAATTGCAAAGTGACTTTACTAAATTCCCTTCTTTTAATTACAATTCCTAGCTCTAAAAAGTGGCTTTCCTAGATTCTCTACTATTATTTACAATTACTAACTATAAAGTGACTCTACTAGATTTCCTACTTTTATTTACAACTACTGACTACGAAATGACTTTACTAGATTCCCTACTACCTACAGTCCAATGCTAACAGTTCACTCACAGTTTCTTCAGTGTCCCTTCAGAAGTCGTCCACAAGTACCGCACTGCTCCTTTGTTGATCCCCACAACGAACCACTCACCGGTAACTTCTCCGTAGACCTCTTCACTCTACACGGACACTTCACTCGCACTGTAGAACTCGCTCACTGTCGCTGCAAACACCCGGGCTGTAGGCTCTAGACTCACTGACTGACTGACTGACTCGCGCTGGTATCCGAACCGTATATATCACCTGCAGGTCTCTATCCAGAAGCTTCTCGAATTCCCCCTGCGCCCGAAGTTCCGTGACAGAGCTAGTTCGTCAATCGAGAAGAATCTAGAAGTCCATTGATGAGGTAAAGGCGTTCATGCGTAAGCCATTGTGCCCCAAAGGTTGTAAACAAGCAGGGCAGATGGTCAGCGACCCATCCATTACTTCCGCATCACCGGTTCCCAGGCAGAAGGCCACTCTGGATGTCACAGTATATTGGTCAGGGATAAAGTATTATATCCTGTGAGTTAAAGTTGGAATTTTAAAAGTTATAATTAACTTTGATTATCTATGATTTGGAATGGAATGAATCAATATTGGTACTCACTTTATTAAAGTGGTCTCAACACTTTGCTAATAATCTTGAAGGTATATAAAAAAAATAGTTTATTTTCTTTTTAGGTACCTTTAATTTTGTAAACAAAATTTATATAAGCAGTTAGCCGTACAAAAAGGTTCACATCCTCTATATAAGTTTATTGCCAAATTATGACTAATTAGATGGGGCAGCTAATATCGGATTAAATTTAACTTCTTCTAGTAAACATATATATATATATATATATATATATATATATATATATATATATATATATAGATAGATACATTCGCATTGCATTCTGCTTTTAGTTTTTTTTTTGAGTTGGTAAAGGTAAATAGAGGTCGTGCTTGAGTATGCTCAGTCTTTGTTGCAGACCAAGGCCAACTTTTTCTCTAAAAGTGCCATTAATTAATAGCCAATTGACAAATGAAGAACTAGGGTAACCTTTGATCCCTTTCAAAATGTGTTTGCCTCAGACTTGAGAAACAATTAGTCTCTAGATTATGAAGATGAAATTTTCACCAACTATATTAAAAGCCACTTTGATAAAGCAAATTTAATATTATTGCAGAATAGCAATTTTATAATCACCGCTTTTTAGTTGGTGTTTTTAACTAATAAAAATGCTCACTGTACCACCCTACAAGATCTGTCCTGTCATTTGCATTGAAAACGTATATTATATTAATTTATTAAATGTCCTCTTTATTTTTGGCTTTCATTTTTTTCCACCTTGAATTATTTTGTGTATTAGTTGTTTATCTGAACTGTCCGCATCTTTGTTGCTGGTTACCTTAAATTTTTTAGAATGCTTGTCATATTTTCTGGGGTAATAATAATATGCTGTTATGATTTTTTTCCATTAACTTATAAAATATGTAAATAATACTGTACCTCTGTCACTGGAAACACTTGCTCAGCAATGTTAACATTTCATCAGTCAGTTTATTAAATCTAATTTCCATCTCTAATGTACTTACAGAGAAATCAATGTCAATGTTTGATTAATTGACCATTTTTGATTTGTGCTAAAATACCTTTGACCACTTAGAAGTTTTGTGTCTAATGAGGCATTTATATATATAATAATCAGTTTATTACTGTGATATTACAGACAGCTTGGTCTCATTGTTTTAGTTATAAGGAACAAGCTGGTGTTGTAAGGTCCTAGCATTACTGGTATATCAAGAGGAAAGTGTAATGTATAAAAGTGTGCAGCTTGTTCTCTGCACATACATATTCAAATGTTATCATGCCACGTAGTCTTTCAAATCAACTAATATCCATGCCGCTTACATCAAGTTGTACAGGCTATTATTTAGATTTAGCCAAAAGATCTATAACATATCTACAGTTATGTTTAGTATGTTGTACAGCTCTATTTTAGATTATAGCTAATATTTTTAATTTGTAATAAAAGTTATTTGTTAAAAAATGTTGTATTCCCTTCAACTTTTTGTGTCTAATAACTTGAGACTTTTCAGATTTACACTATTCTTTAAATTAATATGTATTATCATTACCATTATTATTATTATTATTGTTGTTGTTGTTACAGATATGTGGTAACAAGCCTGAGGTGATGACAAAGTGTGCCCAGCTGATTCAAGAACAAGCTGATGTAGATTTTATTGATATCAACGTTGGTTGTCCAATTGATCTTATATACAGAACGGTATTTTATTTCATTTTTATACTATTTATTTCAATATAAAGGCAAACTAGACATCTAAATCCTAGGTGTTTCAACATAGTGTGTTTTAAAATGTACATGAATTTTTAACAAATTATTCTACTGAACTATTTGTTCTGACTATTGAACTGTTGTGAACTGAAGCCAGCTCAGGGCTTCTGAAAATATTTAAGAAACCAATCTTGAACACAATGAAATACAATCTTAATATGAAAATGCCATCACTTTATGTACTTTGTGCTTTTAAAAATCTTAATCGCCAGTTATTGGAAAAGTTATCTCAATTTTTGTATCTATAATGTGTCCTTAACTTATTGTAATATTTTGTTTTTAAATAGATTATCGTTGATGCCATTTGAAAGATATTTTTCATTTTTGAAAACATGCACTTTTCGTATTTTCAAAAATGAAGTTCCACTTTGCCGTAGGTTTCTTAAAAAATTTAAGTATTTGGTTTTGTTACTGCTCTATTCTATATTTTAAAACTGAATCATCACATGAATTTTGCAAACTTTAACAGGATGATTATGTTACATCATAAAGGCATACATTATACAAGGTGTCTTAAAAGTCCCACCCCCCCTATTAACTTTCTTATGAATACAGATAAAGTGATTTACTTCTGGGAATGTTTATATGACTAACTAAGGAGTTTTTTATGTATGCAAATTTTTGTACACCCCCTCTCAAAAGGGGGTAGTTTGGGGGTAAGTCAAAATTTTTATATAGAAACCCCTATCAAATGACACATCATTTTAAAGGTAATATTAAAAGAAAAAGAATGGCGGAAACTAGAGTTCTCTAACATTAGTCTATCAAATTTGGTGGCAGTTTAAAGTTGGAATTATTTCATAAAACCCCCTAAGTAATTTTAGAACGGGAAAAATGGTCAAAATGCTGAACTCTCACCTCAATTTCACGCAGATGAGATGCTCGAAATGGCTGCCATGAACTTCTTGACAGTAAAAAAGCCTGGATTGAAAACCACGTCTCACATTTTGTAAGATTTCAGGCGTGATAAGGTGGCAGGCCTCTTCGATTCTTGTCCTTAATTCATCGAGGTTTGTGGGCTTTGTGTCGTAAACTTTACTTTTGAGGAAACCCCAAAAGAAAACAATCCAGAGGTGAAAGGTCAGGTGAACGTGCCGGCCACTCTACCAAAGTGCCACGTCGACCTATCCATCTATCGGGAAACGTTTGGTCTAGGAATGTCTGGACAAGCATATTGTAATGTGGAGGAGCACCATCTTGCTGAAATACAGGCTCATAAGTACCTTGTACTACCTCATTTATTGCTGGGACAATGCCGTTCCGTAACATGTCCAAGTATTTAACGCCAGTTAAATTACCATCAATAAAGAATGGCCCAATAACAGAGTTTCCCAAAATTCCAGCCCATACATTTAATTTTTGTGGCTGTTGCGTATGGGCTTCAACCATCCAGTGGGGGTTACTGTTTGCCCAATAACGGCAGTTGTGCCGATTGACTGTCCCATGCAAAGAGAATGATGCTTCATCACTAAAACTTATCTGTGATATTAAATTATTATTCTCTTCAATCTTCTGCAACATTTGCTCACAAAACTGAAGTCTTCGGTCAGGGTCGTCTTCATTTAATTCTTGATTTAACTGTACTTTGTACGGGTGGAACTTGTGACGCTTTAACACTTTGTGAACAGTATCTTTTGAAATTCCAACATCAAGGGCAGAGGACTGCAGAGATTCATGTGGGTTTGCAGCATAATTTGCTAAAACTTGAATTTGGATCTCTTCTGTCGCAATGGCAGGGCGCCCTGATTGTGGTGCATCTTTGACACTAAAGTTTGTTGAGAATTTGTTTACTAAACGTCTAATGTATGCCCTATCTACTGGTCTATCCGGATAGGCAGCATTAAATAAACGAACTGCTTCATGAACATTTCTCCTAGCTTCCCCATAGAACAATATCATCTCTACTTCATCTTCATTTGACCGAGCCATTTTTATTAAATACGAATAAAAAGAAATTTAACACAGTAACTGAACTGAATAGTTAGTACTGAATTTTACACGTACTAACTATCTCGTAGTCTTAAA
>JAQJVL010005600.1:0-34156 GCA_035578905.1 Stictocephala bisonia | reverse complement strand
ATTAAAAATGTTAGATTTTTATCGTGCTTTCGTTTTGGATGTCAGTGGCCAAATAACGTAAAAAGTTGGGAAAATTATTATTAAAACCGTTTGTGCTTATTTTCTCGAAAAACCACTGGAGATAAAAAAAAAAGTGTAATGCAAAATTTGTTTGTCTTAACAAGCGCTTTAAATGACATTACAACATGATGCATGTTGCTATTTAAAAATTTTGACTTTAAGGATTTTTAATTTTTCTAAATTCGTATTAGGGGGCCAATATCAAAATAATGATAAAAGTAGTCATGTGGCATATCAGAGTGAAGCTGAGGGTTTTGCAAGTAAGAAATTGAAATCGGAATGAACCTATCTCAAACAGTAAGAAAACTATAGGGTATTCCGTAAACGTCAATATTTTTCACAAAAATGGCCGCTATTTTGAAATGTGTCATGATAAATGAATTTGGTTTTCATCAATGAGTTTCTTTCAACAAGACCTTTAAAATGATGTATTACTTGCCATAGGTTTGCATTTGATAATTTTGAGATTCGAACCCATGGCCGAATGGGTTTTTCAACACTCTTTACGAAAAGGTTGATGAAAACATTTTTAATGGACTCCCCATATGCAATATAGGGGGAAAGCATTTTGTTTTAGGCCACTAGACCAAACCGTTCTCCTGCTATACATGCTGCATGGGTGGTCTGCCTCACCCTGTATTATTATTGTTTACATCTTCATCTGTATAATAAGCTACATTTCAGGAGACGCCGGAGTGCTGTTTGATGTAACAACGGTGTATAATGTCAGCAACTCACTCAGAACTGAAGGTCAGTTGGTTTTATTTTCTAGATTACTAATATCTCTAATTCTTGTATGATTATACTGTATTAGTGATAATTTAGTATAATTATAGTAGTATAGTAATTCAGTGATAATAATATTTCCTAGTTTGGTGACAAAAAACAAAATAAATCTGTTTATTTTTTGAGTTCTTTATTAGAAGGTTTAATAATTTTAAAATTCTCATATATTCCAATAAAATTACTTATTCTGTGAGGCCTTTCACCTACAATGTAGGCATATTCATTTAAATTTGATATTTTTTAAATCTACCATATGTTTAAAATATTGACATTATTATATTTTGTAAACAAATGTTTTAAAATTAAAATTTTGTTGATGTCTGAAGATGCTTACATTGTAGGCTAAAGGCCTCACAGGATAAATCATTTTATTAGAATATATGAAAATGTTAAAATTATTTTCAATTTAAAATAAAATCTGTTTAGTTAAATACAGTGGACTAGAAAGGCTAATTTTTTTGTTGTTAAAAAGTATTTTTTAAACATTTTTAATTCAATCAAATCTTTATTGATACAAAATCAATTTAAATATCTTTTCTAGACAAAGTTCAACACAAAACAACTTATGTTTATTTCAAAATGTTTACAAATCTTAACACAATTTGTATGTCATTCATGAAATGAAACTGATTATTTTAGCTGGGAATATTTATTTAGCTTCATTTAAAAGTCAAAATCAAAATAACTTAAATAAAAACTTTAGAAAATTTAACTGTCCAAACTACCTCGCAGGATTTTTATACCCATATCAATTCTGGTTAAACATTTAACCCTTAACTACTACGGACCGTCTCTCAGACCGCGCGGGAAATTTCAACAGGGATTTCTCCCTCGCCTCGCAATATTGAAGCCCGCGCTTCCCAGTACCTTCCTGACCTCGAGTGGCCAGTAGGGATGGTCGAACCAGTGACATTTGAATACCAGTGACAACGGTGGCAGTGACAACCACATACCAGTGACTTTTACCGGTGACAGCTGTCACCGGTGACGGCCGGAGTAAAGCCAGTCACTAGCCCACCGCCGTCCGTCTTAACCCTTAGTACTCTACTTTATTTATTTTCAACTTTTTCAGAGCTCTCCTGTCCTGCAATGCAGGCCATCGCCATGTTTCCTCTTAGCTCTAATTTATAATAGTGTGCCATGTCCATTGGATCTGCTGTCCCCGCATAGCAGGACACATTCATTTATGTAAAATACTCTGCTGTCCTGCATTGCGGGACCAAGGTCACTCATGACATTTTAAATTTTTATAATTATTTCTATTGTTACCTAGAAGTTTCAGAGTTTATTTTTAATGAATGAGTGAAACTAATTAATGAACGAATTTTTACCCTTGATAATAAAGTGAATATACTATTTTCAAAATAAAATATATGCATTTGATTATACCAATTCTTCAATGCGAATGTACATATGATTAGGATTACCTAAATAAATATGTTATAATAAGTTCTTCTTGACAATTGGTATTACTGTTTTATATTAGTAATAGCATCAAGATATTAATTTGCCAAGTGTTTCTTTATTGTAATGTAAAGCGGCTCGATTTGTGAAGGTTAGTAGGAAGTCAGACCCCTCACCCCTCTCCTCTCCCACCAATCTTGTTTTTGTTGATGCTGATTTGAAAACCTTCCGTAAACAAAGGACCCCTATAAGAAGTTAACAATTTTAACATTCGTTAACTTCTTATAGGCCTAATTATAACGCAATTTTAGAATTGTATTATGTCTTTTTAACTATTTCGTCCTTATTTTTTATTTATATTATATATATTTATTTTATGCTTCTAGCAAAATCTTATTATCACCAAACATTCTCCTGTTATTTAGATTATCATTTTAGTTCAACATTTTAAATTAAAAGTATGTATTAAAGTAAATAAATACTGTTACAACTATAACATATGTTATATTTTAAATATCTTATTATTCAATTATGGTGATTATTTATAAACAATAGTATTCGATTTCTCATTTATTTCTATTTTGAAACGTGTTCAGTAAAGTTTAATTGATCTATAAATATACATATTACAAGTAAAATTGATTGTTTTTGTAACTGTTTATCCTGTTTACGATACATTTAATTAATGTATATTAAATTTTTTTAGTAGAAAAAGTGTATTTAATTGAAAAAAATAGTTTTTTTTGTTTACTAAACAACATGTTTTATATTGGTAAATAAATATTAATTAGCCATGAAAGACAATGTAATCATCAAATAGTAGTAAATAGATAAAATTGCCTAGCAAACATAACAAAAACGAAGTTTTGTAGCTATTGTGGAACTGTTCCAAATCTGTCCTTTTAAACACACATTTAAACTTGTTTACAACATGACAATCAAAAGAATTCAGAGTACAATGGCCGTCTGCCCCGTTAAATAAAGAGAGAGCTACAGGGCACTCCGCCATGGGCTGCAATGCAGGCCAGCAGATCTCATGGACAGGCATACGATGCTTCTAATCAGAGCTGGAGGGGGAATCGCCATGTCCCGCATAGCAGGACAGGAGAGCACTAAGGGTTAAGTGATGTATTGGAACACAGTTTGACTATGATAATGTTTCCCAACATTACTTAAATTATATTTAAGTGTATTTTTTGACAAATGGAGGTTTATTAAATAACAACAATACAGTTATTTTTATTGGTTTTAATTACGATGTTCGCAAATTATTCCTTATTTTTTATTATTGTAAGTTTATATCCATTAAAAAAATAGAACAATAACTTTAAAATAACCTGATTGTAAACTCACTGAGATCTTTCTTATATATCAGTCGTAAACTAGTTAAATTAAATAATTATTTAAAACCCCACATTGTTTTAGTTTTTGAGGGCAATAAATTAAATCATAATTTTGCTTGCTCTAGGTTGAGAATAAAAATAGACAGTAAAAGAAGATGTTAAAATTATTTATTGCACACTTTTTTCTAAAATTTGTATGTTTAAACACGATAAAAAAAATTTTCAAAACTAATAGTAATATCGTAAAACGGGAAAACGATTTTTTTTTATGAATTTTTGGGGGGAATTTTTTAAAAGGGGTTTTTTTTTAAAATTTTAATCATTTTTTTGCAATGAATTTTGCTGAAAGTGGTATTTTTTTAATGAAAACCATTTAAAGGGTTGAAAACTAACAATTAAAAGTCGGGGTTTGATGCCTTCACCCCTCCGACCTTTTTCAAAGTCGAAAGCCCACGGGCCCGTATCTGAGCTGTCCCCCGTCGTGCGTCACCGAACACGAGATTTCGGGACTGGCGAGGGAAAGGGTAAAAGGTTTGGGATTTACCCAACCATTTTCCGGGGCCCAATTTAAATTTCCCGGTTGACTGGGGGAATCGGGGGAAAAACCCGCCGTGCGCATGCGGGGTTTTCACAGTAGGTATTTTCGTTCGATATCCACTTTTTGGGCAGTGCATGCGGGAAAATTAAAATTCCTGTAAAGGGTTTATTTCTCAGTCTCACTTTCTGTCCCCAGTGCTATGGGTTGACAAGAAAAATTCCCAGTGACAAAGTCATGGTACGTAAATATCGCCCCAACCCTAGTGGCCATTTCCGAGCGGGTAGGATCGCGGGGAGGGCACCCCAAAAAAGTTTTGTGGTTACGATTTTGTTGCGGTCTGAGGGGACTTTCCCTTTTTGTGTTTGGGTTTTTTTTGTTGCGGCCCCAATTTAAACGTTCCTTTGGGGGGTTTGTTTTTCCCTTTCATTAGGATTATGTAAAAAATTGAAATTTATTGTATATTGGTTATTTTTATGTTTTTGTAAATAAAAAAATAGGGAAATAAAGCCCAAAACATTGTTCAGATTTTTTTTCTTCTGAACCTTTACTATTTCCCGGAGTGGTTAAAAGGAGGCTCTCGCCCCCCTGCTAGATGTTTTTGGTCGACTAAAAGAACAAGAAATTTTTTGGGAAAACTTGTATGTTTTGGTTTATAAAAACACTTGAGGATGAGCTTGATGAAGAATTGACGAAAGTGCCCGGGAAACCCTGACTACATGAAGAAAGGGGGCCACGATTAAAAAATTTGAGCAGGTGCCAACGGGTGGGGAGATAGAAAAAGGGTGGGTTTGTTTGTAGGGTCTATGAAGTTGATTTTTTGGCAAAAAATTAATGCTTTTTTGGATTTAAATACGTTTTTTAATTTTCCTAAAGGTCTAAAAAAGAAATTTAAAAAAATTTGTTCTAATAGGTAAAAATAGAAAATTTAAAAAATTTCTTGTAGAATGATGATTCCCAAAAGTCCCCCCCGAAAAAGGGAAAATTGAAAAAAAAAACGTATCCCCTTCTAGGCCTTTATTTTTTCCTAAATTTAAATGAAAATATTGATATCCATGAGACAAGCCCTAGAAACAATAAATATTTTGAAAACCATTTGTAAAACCCAAAATTTAGAAAATTCTTTTTCCCTGTGGAAAATTTTGACGTGACACAAAAAATTGACCCTGAGGGGAAAAAATTTTTGACCCAACTGGAAATTCCTGAAAAACCCCAAACACCAAATTTGCGTTTAAGAAAATGGGTTCGTTCTATTTTTGGTAGAAGGAAAAAGGAAAATGTTTAAAAAAGGGAAATCCCGCCTTTTCGCGGGGGAAAAAAAAAACTGCACGGGATTTAAAGGCAGGGCGAAAAAGGGGGTCATAATATCATAATAAATTAAACCGGGCCCTTTAAGGGCCCTTTTTTTCCCCGGGGCTTTAAAAACCTTTTGGAAAAAATCCTGATATCCAAAAAAAAAATAGGGGTTTTTTATTTGATTTCTAAAGTTTATTTTGGCCCGGTTGTTTTGTTGGAAAAATTGTAAAGAAAAGTTCGTTGGGCAAAATTTTAAAAACAAGAAGCCGGGCCTTCTTTTTTTTCATGATATTGATTAAAAATTGAGCTGAAGGGCTTTATTGGTCTTCTTGTCTACGTTGCTGCGTTCAAAGCTGGCAATGAATCCCCCGGGCTAGTTTGGTTTAAAAAATGACGGAACAGTAGAAAAAATTGCCCGAGTCGAATGAGAAAGGGAAAAAAGGTTTCTTTTCATATGCAGGTTTCTGAGGTTCGCCCAACCCGGAAGACAGGAAGAAAAAAAAAAGGGGAGAAAAGGGGGCCCCGGGCAGTAGCAAATATTTTTTTATAAGTTTTTTGAAAAAACTGTCAGTTTTTGTTTTTCCTTTGGGTAAAGCAGAAAGTATCGACAAAATTGTTGGTACCTTTTCGAGGTAGTTCAGCTTTTAAAATGTAAATGCCCAAAAACCCGGCCAAATTTTGGCCCTTTTGAAAATTAAATGTTTGGGGCCCGGAATGCAAAAGGAAACCCATTACTTTTTAAAATGGATTTATTTAAAACGGAAAAAAAAATAGTGGACAGAAAAAGGCCTTACTGACCCAAGAAGAAAAAAAAACCTTCTCAAAACCCACTCAAGTAGTGCTCCCCCTGTTTAAAACCAATTAAAAAATATTCACGGGAATTTTGACCACAGACAATTGGTACAGTTCTATCCAGCTGGTCAACGAACTCCAAAAGAGGGGAAAATTGACTTTTTTTGGGGAAACCCTTTAAAAAAAAAAAAAAAGGGAGATCCCAAAATTTTCCCTTTCTTCCATCAAGTAAAAAGGAAGAAAAAAAGTTGTTTTTGTCCGGTTTCACTGGGGAAATTAACTTTTGCTCTTTACGTGCCCAAAAAACCCAAAAAGCAGTGATTTTGGGTTTCATCGATTGCACCATGGTCTGTACTGATGATCGTTTGTGGTAAACCCTGAGATCATCGGGGTTTAAAAACAGAACAAAAAGGGGGAAAAGTGGACAGGGTTTTGATTTGATTTTGTCCCAAACCCTATTTTCTCTAGACGTCCCCAAAAGATGGAAAAAGGTTTTTTTTTTTTCCTGGTAAAACTTTCCTTGGAGTAAATGCTTTTTTGTTCTTTTACAATCCCTTTATAGAACCCAAAAAAAAGCTTTTGATTTAGGCTTGTTTTTATGAAGATTTTGCTCTGAAGCTTGTCAACCTCTAATGCAAGAAGACTTCAAAAAGGCCCATCTGAGCCCAGGTTATGAAAAACTGGTCTAAAGCGAATTTTAAATTTTGGAAAAGGGGACCGCCCCTTTTTCGGGAAAGGGAAGATGGGGGCCTCCGAAATCCTGTTTGTGAAAGGAAAAACATGTAGCATGTGCCCCCAAGGCTTCAAAGGGGGACAAGACTGTTTGTGAAAGGGTTTGTGGCAAACCTATTTCCCCGGGATTTGTTAAAAAAATTTATGTTGGTGGCCTGTATAAAAGGAAAATTCACGGCAGGGGCCATAGATGAAATGATTGTCAAAACCTCAAGTAACATTTTTATTTTTTTTTTTTTCTTTTTTGGTTTAAAGTTTTTTACCTTACAATTTTATTTAAACAAAAAAATCTGAAATTACTTTCTCTTTTGAAAAATTTTTTATGTTGTTTCATTTTTCCCTTTTAACTTTTTAAAAATATTTTTTAAACATTTGACATAAAAAAATCGTTATTAAATTTAAAAGGTCTTTGGTTGAATGGTTACGGGGTGAATTTTTTTTTCCATTTTTTTAATTTTGGTACCCAAAACAATAAAAGGCCCATACTGGTTTTGTAAAAAAATTTAAAAGGGAATAATTATTATTGAAAAAATTTTTAAAGATTTTATTTTGGGCAAAAGTTTTTATTTAAAATAAAAAAAAAAAATATAAAAAATTAAAAATAAAATTTTTATTTGATTTTTTTCCCCTCAATATGTTATTATAAAAAATTTTTTAAAACCTTTTTAGAAAGTGTTTGTTTTTAAATTTATATGTATATTTAAAAGTAAATTTTCAAAATTTTGTAAAAAAAGGGAGGTCCAAACAGCCTTTCCCTTAGTAGTTATGGGGAGAAATTTGTTTCCGTAGTAGTAAAGGGGTTTTAAAAAACAATTTTAAACTGTCAGTTAACACCGTCCCAAAATAATCTAATAAATTCTCATTTAAATAAAGATGGAGGACACCCTTCCCCGGAAAACGGGGTAGGGGTTTAAAAAAATCCAAGTTTTGGTGGGGAAAAAAAGGATATTTTTTTTAATTTTACTTTTTTTAAAATAAACCAAAATAGGTTGCTAAAAAAAATGAGAAAATTAAACCCTTTTAAAATTATTTATTTTAAAAACGGGGAAAATAATAAAATACATACTACGAAAATTTACATAAATTATTAAAAAAAGTCAGACATTTTTTTTTTTCAATCAATGAAGATTTTTCTTTCTCGTGGTGGCGTTCAGATTTTGAAGTTCAAATTTAAAAAAGGTTTACAATTTGAAACTTTATTTTTAAGATTAAAATTCGTTTTAAATTGGTTTTTTAAAATTTATGTTTTTTTTACGATTTTAACATTTGTAAGAATTATAAACATTTGTAACTAATATTGAAAGCATAACAATGGAAATTTTTTTTTTAGTTGTCAAAAAGTTTTATTCGCCGTAAGGGTGCCCCACCCAAAATTTACATAATCACTTGTAGTTTTGTTTACTGTACAAAAGTTATTTTAAACAAATTGTTGATAAATAAAATTTTTTAAACATTTTTTTCCCCCTCTTTCATTTAAAATTTATTTTTTTTTTTATGCTTTCATTTTGAAAAAAGGGCGGGGTTTTGCCCGAAACAAACCCCCCAAGGCCCATCCCGAAATATACGATGGAAAGGAAAAAATATATAAGAAAGTGCTTAAAATTTTATTTTGCCCTTTTAAAAAAATAATAAAAAAATAAAATATAAATTTGTGCCAAATGTGTTTCATAATCAAAGTATTTATTCTAGTATTTTTTTCAAAAAAAATTTCCAAGTTGAAAATTTTTCTTTTTCAAACAAGTTGAAATCAAAATTTGAAAAAAAAATTTGTATTGGGTGTTTTTTAGAATTTTTAAAAAAAGGGGAAAGATATGTTGGGTTGACCATAAAATAAGAGTATTTAAAAAACTCCTTTGGTTTTGGCCCTTTAACCAACAGTTAAAAATGTAAAGAGGTTTATTCCCCACCAACCCCCTTAAGGTACAGAGGTTTTCCCCCAAACCAACTGCCCCCTTTAAAAAACAAAGGTATTAAACCCCCCAAACCAAACCCTTTAAATTTTTGAAACAAAAATATGTTTCCCTTTCCCCGGGAATTTAATAGATTAGAATTTTCAAAAAGAAAACCAGTTTTATTTTGGTTTTAAAAATTTTATTACAGCTTTCCCATAAAAAATTTACGTTCATTATTAAGGAAAAATTTTAAAAAAACCCAATTAAAAAAATTTTTTAATAGTTAACCCCCTTTTACTGTTTTGAAGAACTTTAATTTTAAAAAATTTTAAAATATATTTCTCTTTGGTAGTGTTTAATTTTTTTTGGGAAAACTGTAAATTTACTTTATGAAATTTACTTAAAAATTTTTACTGCCCACCATTTTTTTATCTTGTATAAATCTTTGAAAAAAAAATAATGAAAAAAGATTTATGATTGATTAAATTAAATTGAAGGAAATATGTTTAATAGAGGAACTCCCATGAGAAAGAAAACTTGGTTTTCAAATTTAATAGCTCTCTACCCAATTCTTTTCGGACTAACCAAATTTTTTGATTTAGCAAAGTAAAATCAATATTATGTTTAGAAATTTTTTCCCTAATTTTAAAATCTTTTGTAAAAGGAAAGGATTATTTAAATTGGGCTTAAACGAAGGGAAACATATATTTTTTTCCCAAGCTTAGAATACAAAAAGGAAAATTTTAAGAAAATTACAGTAACATTTTACACAAAATTTTTTACTTTGAAAAGAAAAAATGTAATATGAATATAAACCCAAAAAAAAACCTAATAATTAAGATACAAAACAAAAAAAAGATAAAAAAAAGGGTGCTATAGAAAAAAAAATTAGTTTTTACAGGGGCCCTGAACCCTTGATTCTGGGGCCTCATTTGTAAAAAGTCAAAACTTTTTTTTTAAAATCTTTGGGGAAAAAAATAAATAATAGATACACATTTAAAAAACATTTTTAAATTAAAATCAATAAAAAAAAACAATAAAAAAAAGGGGGAAAAAAAATAAATAAAATTAAAGCAAAAAACAAGGAAATATAAAAAATTTTTAAAAAATAAAAAAAAGTGTGTTGAACTTTAGTGTTTAAAAATTTAAATTTGGGGAGGGGAAACATTTTTTCAATTTAAAATTTTAAATTTGGGAAAATGAAAACCCAATTTTTGAATAAGAGTCAGGGGTTTTGTAACAAAGAAGCACAAATTCCTATATCGGGGGTTCCCAAACCTTTTTTGTACACCCCCCCCTTTGGGTTTATTGGAGACCCCCCACGCCCCCCCCCCTACACATTTCACCCTTTCCCCCCAAATTTTTTGCAAAAACCCTATTTCCACGGTTTGCCGTACATCCCAAACCCCTATTTTGTACAAGTAGTGCCTACTTGATAGGGTTTGAGTGGGTTTGATTTTTCGATAACTGTTGAATGGGGGGTTCCCGAAACCGAAAGAATGGAAAGATTAAATTTTTTTTTGGGGTTCTTTTGGGTTTGAAAATTAAAACAATTTAAACATAAAAAAACGAATATAATTACTGTTTCCCAAATTTTTTTAAACATTTTTAAACACAGATACATTTTAAATTTTAAGGAAGGTGAAAACAATAGGCCTACCCTCCCTTAAACAAAAACAAAAAAAAATGAAATTTTTGGATTTGGCGGGGCCCCTTGGGCATTTTCCCTGGAAATTTTTTGGCAAAACCCGGGGGTTTTTGAGTTTCAGACAAAGCACAGCGTAGGTCATTTTCGACATCAAGTTTGTTCCCCGGGGACTTTGGGGTTTTTTGATCCCCCAAAAAGGGTTGAAAACGTTTTTTTTGGCACTTGTATTTTTGTTGAAAAGGAAAAATTTTCACCCCGAAAGCTTTCTCAAAAAACGGGGGAAAATTTTTAAAAGTATTTTAAACCAAAAATGGGGCTTGTCCATTTTGTCAAAACGTATTTTGCACCCAAGGAGTCTTTTTTTTATTTCTTTTCCCTCCTCTTGGAAACCTTTTTGGCACCCAACTGTTTGTCCATGTTGAAAGGGGGTGGTTTGATGGTTTTTTAAAACTCTCTGAAAAGTTGGGAAAAAGTACCTGCTGAACTCCTCCTTGGGGTTTTCTTCAAATGGTCAATTATCAATTTTTTCAAAAAGCGGTCCTTAAAAAACGTCCTAAAAACATACTTCTTCTGAGATGACCTCCCTTTGCTAAAACTTGAATAGTTCCCGGGGGTTTTTTGACCTTTACGTACCCCAAAGTTTTTAGTTTTTCAACTTTTCCCATCTTAAAGGGGCATCACGATGTGTTACTATTTTTGAGTCTGCACCTTCCCCAGTCTCAAGTTTAGGTTTTTTAAACCCATGTAAAAAAAAAGTCTAAATAAATGGGGCCAAAATCATTTTGGTTAAAGGGTTTTTTAAAATCTGCACTAAGTTCGTTTTGTTTCTGCTGTGCCAAAAAAGTTATCCCCTTCATCACGGGGTTCAAATAGTCCCCCCAAAATTATTCCCTTTTTTGATTCCCCACCCTTTCTTCTGTATAAAAATTTGAGCGTTTTTTGATCACTTCCAAAATTCTTCACACGGGAATTTTTTAAAACAGCCCCGAGTATTTAATGCACTTTTTCTTAACGTATTTTGGACTATTTTTAATTTAAAAAGGGCTTTAAAAAACGCTTTTGAGTTGTTGGGAAAAGGATTTTTTGGCTCCCAAAGGGCTTGGGGGTTTTGAAAAAAAAACCAATGAACCCCAAACCCTACATCAGCTTTCCCTTCCCTTTTTGACCAACTGCACAAACCCCCTAAACCCGAAAAACCCAACATTGAAGGAGCACCATCTGTGCTTTAAAAAAAATAATTTTTTTCCCAAAAAAAGTTCGTGTTTTTTAAAAAAAGTTGAAAATTGTTTCCCTCAAAATTTAAAGTTTTAGTAGGGTAAAACAGTCAGTGGGAAAAAAATCGTTCACCCTTTCATTCTTTTTTTTAAAAAAATTTGTACAAACATTTTTAAAATCAAAGAGGCTTTTGTGTTTATGCCCTTTTACTCTTTTAAAGCTGGTTTGAAAAAAAACGGGGTTTTTTTATTGAATAAAACCCCCTGGTTTTTAATGTCCTGGGCCCCTTATCATCAATGCGGTTTTTTAAAGGTTTTTGTCTGAAAGTGGTATTTGTAAATAGCTTTTCCCTACTATCAGTTTCCAAAGGGGAAAAACTTCGGTGCTTTTAAAAAAGCACGGTTTTAACAAGCTTTTTCCCCAATAGTGTGACTTTTTTTTTTCCTTATCAATAATAAGAGAAAATTTAATTGGGAAAGTTTTCAAGTTCTTTTAGAGAGGGCCCCTTAAAACCCAGCAAAACCCAGTCCCTTTATTTTAATTTTCATGCGCAAAAATTTTCTTGTTTTTGCAGCAAAAAAACTCTTTAGGTTTGTCCTTTAAAGAGGCAGGGTTTTTGGTTTTTTTTGACATTTGTTAAGAAGATGTTTTGGCCCTAATGCGTCATTCCCTTTTTTTTCAATAGCTTTTTAATTTGAAAATGGGGTGTTAAAAATTTATCTTTTAAGCAAGGAAAAAAACCCCCAAATATTAAATATAATGGGCCCAATTATATTTTGCTTTTTCTTTGCCGTGTTCATCTTCTCTGATTCAGTTTCCCACAAGAACCCCACACAAAACAAAAAAAAATTTACTCCAATTCAAACGTCGCGGCAATTACAGAAAACCCACAATACAGCAAACACCTAAAATGAAAATTTCAGGGGGAAACCCACTGTTGGCAAAAAGGGGATGGCGAAGGGGACTAGTTACAAGGGCAAGCATTTAAAAACCAAACTCCCCAAGGTTATTGACATTGGATTGAAGATCCCGGTGGGGCCGGGGGCCCGTGGTGGGGGTTTTTTTGGGGGGGGGGGCCACTCACACTCCCCCAAAGGGCCCCCAAACGGAAAGGTACCCGGTACACACCCCCGTTGCGTCTGCCCAGAAAATGCTTTTGGAGGGGGAGGGTTTTTTTGAGAATTTTAAAACTCTTTTTGTGTTTTGATTTTGTTTTATTTTAAACAAGGGCCCTTTAATTTTTTAAAAACCCACTTAAACCCCTTTATGTGAAGTGAATTTTTCTTTATGGGGAAGGTTTTTGGGGAAATTTTTTTTGAAAAAAAACCCTTTGGGGAAATTGAAACTTTTAAAAAACAATTTTGAAAATTTTAGAAAGTTATTTTTGAAATTTTTTATTAATTTTTTTCTTTTTTAGTGGTCACCCCCCCCCTGGATTTTTCCCCAATGCCCCCCCGGGGGGCGCCCCCCCCCCCAGTTTGGGAACCCAATGCCCTATATGATTCAATTAATAAAAAATAATAAAATTTAAATGTTGGCCCCCAGAAATTGATATGCCCCAGCCCTTAAAGGTTGTTTTTTTGTTTATTAGGGGGCCTTTATAAAAAACTCTATTCTTTTCCCAAATTGGGTTTTTTTATTTGTTGTGCTTAGACATATGAATTTCAATATTTTTTTTATAAGTTCTAAAAAATTTTTATCATAGAAAGGAAAACAAAAAAAGTACAGAAAAACCCCTATTTTTTTAGGGGTCGGGGGCCCCGGGGCCCAGGGGATGGAATCATAGGAATTCCCCCAAAACAAACTTATATCGTTTGGGACCCCTTATTATTAGTGCTTATGCACGTTAAATTTAAAAGCTTTTATAGAAACTTTTTTATTAACAAAAGGAGAATGAAAGGTTAGAAAAAAAAAAATTTTTACAAAATTGTATATACTGCAGGTCACAACACCCTTTTATTACAGTAGGGCCTATTTTTTAATATAAAACATAAGCTTGTTCACTATGTAATAGGAAGAACAATTAATTATCAACATTATTAAATTTTTTAAACTTTTTTCAGAAGAAAACATATTAAAGATAGTTCCCACGGCTTTCGCGGGCCCATCGGGGCCGGCCCGTTTTTGGGTTTACCGGGTTTTGTGTTGCCGCGACTGGGGGGGGTTTTTCATCGGGACATGCCCCTTTCCAAAGGCCCGGGGCCTTGTGGGGCGTCCCCGGCTTTTTAAAAAACTTCATCTTCAAAAAACTGCCCTTTCCCAAGTGCCGCCTCTTTTCCCCATGTTGTCCCAAAAAAAAAAAACCTGTTCAGGCGGGGCCCTGAGGGGCCTGTCCGTACGTCAGGAGAGCTTTTTAAAAGACCTGTTATTTTTTTAGGGGGGCGATGGGGGCCCTTTTTGGGGAAAATGGAGGCCTTTGGGAAAAATTTAAAATTTAAATGTGGGCAAAGACGGCCTGAAGGGTAAATTTGTCGTCTTTAGACGAGGGAGTCATACGGCAACTGCCCATATCGTGGGGGGATGAACCCGAAAACTGACGGAAAAAACAAAACCCGGGCCCGGGAAAATTTAAGGAGACGGACATTAGGGTTTTCCGTATTAGGATTTTATTAGTTTTAAATTGGGAACTTTTAAATTTTTACCCCTTTTTAATTACTAAAAAAACCTTTTAAAATTTAAATTTTTTAAAAAACGGGGTTGGTAGGTATGTTTCCTAAAAAGTTTTAAAAATTTTTTAATTTTTTTTTTTTTTAAAAAAAAGGTCTTATCAAAAAATCGGGAAACAATGTTTTCTTAGTTTTTAAAAGTTGTAAAATTTTTTTTTATTTGGTCTTTTTTGTAATCCTTATTACATGTATATTTTACAAATAAAATCATTTTCATATGTGTAAGAAAGGGTAAATACAGGGGATTTTAAATCGTTTTAAATAAATTTAAATTTAACTTGAAATTGATAATTTTATTTTGGGTTTTAAAATTTAAAATTTTTTAAAAATGACTTAATTTACTTAAAATATGAAAATAAAGTATTGAAAACCCAAATTATGTAAAAAAGATTCCCAAAAAGGCCCAAAAGGAAAAATTTTAATTTTATAAACCTTTTAAAAGCCAAGGAAACAATGTTTCGTGTTAATTGTAAAAAACTTTTTTTTTTGGGAAAAAATAAAACTCAAAAAATTTATTTAAAACTTTTGGGAAAAAAATTCGAATCAACCATGTTTAAATGCGTTACATAAACGGTTTTTGGGTAATAATGGTATAATTTTAAATTTTACAGTGAAAATTAGTTAAAATCCCGGGGAAAGTTTTTTTTTTTCAATTTAAGAAAAAAAATTATTAGAATTGTAATGAACTTTTTTAAATTTGTTTGTCTTTAACGCAAAATTTTTAAAAAATTTAAAAACGTTGTATGATTGGAGTGTTCAGAGACCTCGTAACTACTTAGAAAGTAAGTAACTACTTCTAAGTAACTACTTAGAAAACCACCTTCAAACTTGGTTGGACATAATTTTTTGCCTGCCCCAGTGGGAGGGGGAAAATGTTTCATTTAAATAACATTACAAAGTGTTTAAAAACTCAAAATTATTAAAAAGGTTTGGGATTTTAAATTTGTATAATAATAGTTTAATAAATAAATAAAATGAGGTAAGAAATTTGAAAATAGTTATAGAAGAAAAACTGTTCACGCAGCAAAGAAAAACAGGGTTTGGAAACTGTATATTTCCATATTTAAGCGAAATAAAATTTCCCCAAAAAAAATGAATTTTTTTAAAAGTGACTTTTTTTCTAAAGCAAATTTCACTTTCTCTTAACATTTTTTTAAAAATTACTATTAATGAAATTTTGTTTCAGCTCCAAAAAATTATAATTCTTCGTTTAGTGTTGTTAGGGTTTGTTCTATTTTGGCTGGAAATTTCAAAGATTGGACTTTTAATTAAAACTAAGAGAAAAGTTGTTTTTTTTTTTTTTTTAAAATTTAAGAAATCTTTAAAGAAATGGTTTGGGATTTGATAATTTTCCCAAAAGGTCTTTAAAATTTAAATTTAAAACCGCTAAAAATTTAAAGATAAAACTTAGTGGATGGTGAAGAAATTGGGGAACCACCCCCCCCACCAAAGCGGGGGGAAAGCGGGGCCAAACTGGGGGATGGCTAAAAAACAAGTCAAGCGATGGGATCACGGGTGGCATTTGGGGAGGGTCAAAATAAAACTCGGCAGCTGAGCAAAACTAAATTTATTATCAGGCAAGCAAGAATTTAATAAATCAAACACGGCAGAAGGCCACGATATAAAATAGCAGAAGGCCACCATATAAATTTTCACTTAAATAAATAATAACAAAACACTAAATTACCAAGATACTACACAATAATAACAAACGCTATAAATACCACAAACTCTACAAATACCCAAAATTTAACAATTAATCAACTGTATGGCCTATCTGCAGCCTAGCCTGAGACACCCCAAAACGTAAGAAAAATTTAATAGGCCCCAACTAAAGTGAAGAAAATTATAAAATTTTTTGGTATCACCAATTACACCGGCAATTTGGCCCGCATCCCCTTGATTCCCACCGGGCCAGGGAGTAAGCCGGAATCCCTGGGCAGCTCGAATTAAAAGTTCAGCAAAAGCACCATAATCCCCTTTTGGTGAAAGTTTAAAAATTAAATAATTTAAAAGAAAATATAACACGGTACCGTCGAGTAAAAATGCACTTCAAAAACCCCCCCCCACAAATACACTTAACAAAAAATAAATAACAATAACTAGGCCTAAGCAATTAAATAAATAATAACAGGATTTAACAATGGGGACCTAACAAAATAAAAATCTAAACAAATGTAACAAGAAAAATAGACTAATTAAACTAAATAACAATAAATATTAACATTAAAAGTTCTTGGTATATTTCAACAGTTTTTATTTCTTTAATAATAAAAAAAAACCATAAGTCCCCCCATGGCTGTTTCATAAATCCACTGTAAAGTTTAAGTCTTAGGCCTAGGCCACATGAAAAGTTCTACAAACTTCTTTTTTTCTTTTTAATTGCACTTTTTTTTTTTTTTTTTTTTTCTATTTCACAAATCACCCCAAGCTCAGCCGCCGGGAAAAAAAAGATGGAACGAACTGACCTGAGGACTGAAGAAAACACCCAGATGTAGGGAATGGCAGCTTAGTCGCAACATGGGCTCTACGACTTGGTCCTCAGGCCAGGCAGGCAGTGCAGAAGGTCGAACTTTGCCCGGGACGACCGGTCTGAGGGTTGAAACGTCCTACTCAAGGACCCTGGACTGTAAGGCACAACACCAGCACATCAAATACAGTCCAGCCATCACAACAAAATATTACACATAACAACTAAAAAATATAAGGGTGCCTGATTTAACAAAACTTAACATGAAGAGACAAACTTAACATGATTGGAGGGAGAGATTAACTTTAGGCTATGAAAAATTATGTATTGGAAAACAGATTTAAGACAAATTACAAATTAACCAAATTATAAAAGAATTAATTACGTATATGGAACTAAAAATGACAAACTGAGAACCTAGGCTATTGAAACATGAGCAATCTGTCATAACATGAAAATCAAACTAAAGATAGGCTAGGTTATTGTCCATTGAACAAAAAATATGGTAAATCGTTAACTACAACTGTAAAAAGGCTCAATAAAACATTATACAGAACTACTATTGACAATAAAGGCAGATATAAAAGCATTAACGGTAATTAAAGGTAAAAATTAACATGGAGCACATGGGTCAAACCTAGGTTAAACACATCTAGACAAAGAATATAAATTTAACAAAACCCTGAAAACACAACTAAGCCCGATTAATATTTTCAATGAAACAAAAGTTTTTTCACCAAAAGGGTGATTAAATATTAGAAATTACAAAAGAACACTTACGTTTTGGGAACCTTTCAGCCGGGCAACCATGACTTGACGACGCTGCAAGAACAAAGTGAACAGACAGGCCAACTTGACCGAAGCTGCAGGAACACGGAACGAAACGGAACTGGGCCAACGGCTACCAAAGTACGCAAAACGCAAGGCAAAAGCGAAATCTCAGGCGCCTTGCAGACAATGACGAAAAAAACTAAACTGTACCGGTCAAGACCCGGTACAACCTCCCTCTGCAAACCTCAACACACCCAGGCAGGGGAGCAAACTCGGTACCTCAGGGAACCAAGAGAAGACGAAGACCTCCGAAGAGTGGTGTTCCAAGGACGTCCAAGAGAACCTAAGAGGGGAAACCCCTCGAACAGGGAGCAAAACTACCCTGACTGTCGGGCCCGACAAGAAAAAAGAGAGAAAGAAGACTCTCTCAGAAACAGCCACCTAGGGCGCAGAGGTGATCAATCTCTTTGCCCCAAGAAAACCCCCAGGAACACCAACTCCTGGACCAACCGTTCCCCGGAAAGCCTTAAGCTGGGGCACATGGGCTTTCCGAAACACCCTGCCTGACTGGGGATCAACCAGCAGAGCAGTCACCGGTGACAAAAACCTGTCGATGCGGTGGGGACCAGACCACCGATAGCACAACTTTTGCAGCTCTTCGTTCCGCGGCCGATACTGACCGGGTGAGCCTGGACAGAGCACCAGATCTCCAACCTGAAAAGGGTTAGGAGTACGACCCTTATCATACCTCCTCCTTTCTCTCTCTCTAGCACGTAGCAGGTTGCGCCGAGCAGCCCGCCAACGTGGGACACTACGTCAGTGGCACCTGGCGTTAGGTAGAAGATCCTCTAACCTCCACAAGTTGGACAAAGGGTTTGTTAGGAGGGTAGCCATGTAGAATCTCGAAGGGAGTGGCAATGTGACTCTCATGCTTGGAAGAATTAAAGGCAAGCTGAGCAAGAGAGGACTCTCATCCCAGGTGTTCTGCTTCTCAGCATGGAAAGTAATAAGGGCAGGACCGAAGATTGCGGTTGAAACCGCTCTGCATGAGAAGGCTGGTGGGTAATACGGAGAGGTAGTCACATGCCTGATACCATTGCCAAAACAGAACCTACGAAACTCATGGGAGGTAAACTGGCTACCGTTGTCGGACACAAGAGTGGAAGGCACACCAAAGTGCTGAAGAGTTGGGACTGGAGAGCACGGATGGTGAGCTTAGCCGTAGCACTCCGAAGTGGGAAAAGCAAACGAACTTCGAGAAAGCATCCACACAAACAAGAGGTAGGAGCTACCTGACTTGCTACGGGGAAAAGGACCCACGTAGTCGATGAACACCTTCTCAAAAAGGACGCTCGGCCACCTCAGAAGATAACCAACCCTAACCTTGCATTCTGACTAGGCTTGCTGAGAGAGCACAGGAGACAGGGCCCGCACTCTGCCAGCAACATCCCGGGTCCATGCCCTTCCAGATGAAGTACCTACGAATCCTTAGCGATGGTCTTATGAATGCCAAGATGACCGCCCACAAGGAGAGTGATAATACTGAAAGACCATCGGTACTAGATGACTAGGCAGCACTACACGGGGTTCACCCCTCTGTCGAGGACGGCAACAGAGTACCCCTTTGGACAGAAAATAGGGAGGGTGGGCACCCTCCCTCTTGAAGCTCACCTAAGATGACTGACAGTCTCAGGATCTTTCTGTTGATGGGACAGTAGGTCGTCAAAAGCCAGAGGAAAAATCCAGAAGGACCAGCACCACACTGAGCAACAGCCTCAGTAGGTGGATCACTGGGTTCGTGGTACATGCGGGAAAGAGCATCCGCGATGACATTCTGGGTACCCCTAAGATGTTGGACTCGGAACTTAAAAGCAGAAATTTTGACCACCCAGCGACCCATTTTCCGAGCTGTCGGGGATGGGCAAGAAGCCAAGGACAGTGCCTGATTGTCCGTCTCCAGCAAGAAACTCAGCGTGTTCCAAGAAACGCCGAAACTTGTCCGTACCAAAGACAACAGCCAGGCACTCTAACTCATAGATGGAAGAAGCTTTCCTTTCCTGGTGAGACAACGTCCTCGAGGCAAAAGCGATGGGCTGCCCTGAACCCCATCAAACTCCTGAGAAAGAACAGCAAGCAATGGCGGAGGAGGAAGGCATCAGTCTGAAGAATGAATTCTCTGCTAAAATCAGGCATACGCAGGACAGGAGGTTGCATGATAGCCTCCTTGAGAGCATCAAAGGCAGTCTGCTGAGCTTGGCCCCACACAAAAGGGCCACCTTTCTTACGCAGCACGTTCAACGGGGCAGCAAGCTCGGCCACGTTAGGGATGAAGCGACGGTAAAAATTCACCATCCCCACAAAACGGGCAATCCCCTTGGCATCTCTGGGAGGAGGAAAATCCCGAATGCCCTGGGTCCTCGCAGGATCTATGCAGACGCCTCGAGAAGAGATAAGATGACCCAGAAAAGAAATCTCAGGACGAGCAAAAGTGACTTTCCTCTGGATTGACGGTAAGGCCAGCTGATTTGAGGGCGACTAAGAACTTCCTCCAGCTGTTGGCAGGTGTTCCCCGAAAGTCTCACTGTAGACAAGAAGATCGTCCAGGTAAATTGAAAACAAACTTGAACTTCACATCATGGAAGATGGAATCAAGCAGACGAGTAAGAGTCTGGGCACCCACAGCAAGACCCATAGGAACCCTAGTGAACTGATAGAGATTCCAGGGAACACAGAAGCTAGTCATGGGCCGTGATTCCTTCTTCAATGGAATCTGATGGTAGGCCTGGTTCAAATCAAAAACACTGAAAAACTAGCCTTACCGAACCAATCAAACGCAGAATGCAAATCAGGCAGAGGTACGAGTCAATAGCGACCTTAGCGTTTGAGCCTCCGATAATCCATCACAAGCCTAGACTTTACCATTAGGCCTTGGGCACAAGAAAAGCTGGACTGGCATAAGCAGAACGAGACGGTTCAATCACACCCTTGCTCAGAAGATCCTCAATCATAGCCCTCATAACCTCCATCTTTGGGGAGCAAGTTTGTACGGATGACTTCTAACTGGCTGAGAATCGGTGAGGTGGATCTCATACTCCAGAAGAGAAGTGACCCCAAGCTCAGCCGTAAGCACCTCAGGAAACCGCAAACACAGCCTCCTAATGGCCTCCGCCTGCTCAGGGGGGAGATGACCAACCGGATCCACCTTGGGTTGTTCGGGCTCAACAACCCCACCTCTCGGACTGCAGGAGGGCAGTCAGAATCACTACTAGAGGCACCAAAACTTCGCCGATTAAACTTGAAAAACATCTGGCGCTTCTGGAGGTCAAGCACCATACCACTCTTAGAAATGAAGTCTGCCCCCAGGATACAGGAAACCGCCAGGTCCTTGGCAACAAGAAAACCCCACCTCCAGGAAAATCCTTCAATTTTAAAATGTAATGACGCCTTTAGAAGTAATGGGTAGAGGAGTTTGGGATGCCGTCCAGCAAGTAATAGAAGAGGGCTCGGTAGTGCCTGACAAGTCCTAAGGCGTCAAGGGACTCAAAAGAGAAAGGCTGATGATACTGCATGCCGAACCAGAATCAAGAAGGGCTCGACAACCCCGTACCACAAAAGAAACAAAAACGCCAGGACACACCGAGGTGACCGCCCTAAGTCCAGGGAAGCCATGCCAGCAAGGGCCGAAAAATCCCCGACACTCCTGCTATGGGCACGTGTCAGAGGCAAATGGCCACGGTCAGTCGCAACAACGCGGGGAGCTACTGTGGAGGCAACCCCCCCGCGCTGAGCGTTTCCGCCCCACGACCTCGAGCACGTGGACAGGTCACGTCGAATGTGACCAGGTTGGCCACAAGCAAAGCACACAACCGGAGGCCGAGAACCACGACCTCCACTGGCTGACTCACACCTAAAGACAATTAGCCGGTCGACGGGTGGGGAGAGCACGATGAACTCTCAGAATCCCTCCCTTGCTGGGTCTGAGAACTGCACGCTGCGCGAAACAATGCACAGCTGATGCAGCTCCCGAAAAGTCGAAGGAACACCAGCAAAAACCAATCTGCACCGTTCTTCAGGAGAAATGCCAATCCAGGATGACACGAACGGTGTCAGCTTCAGAAAGGGTGAGGCGCAACGCTTGACGAGCTTCCTTGACTGAAGAGGACATAGGCTGCCAGAGACTCGCCCTACCCTGCGACCGATAAAATCTGTCCATGACCATCCTCTCCCTGAGTCGAAGGGGAAAGAAACGATGAAAGTAACTCTCGATGGAACGAGTCCACCGAGGCATCACTGGCCCAAGACAGAACTTCAGCAACTCCCCAACGGGACCTCTTGCAATAAGGGAAAACCAGACGAAGCAAGTCCCCAGCCTGCATGCCGGGCATCTCACTAAGTCTGAGAAAGGCCACCAGAAACTTAAGAAGCTCCTCAGGATCCATCCCATCGATCACAGGGAGATTCTGGATCATGGGCGTGAGAGGGTTAGGCAGCTTGTGGTAGCTCAGCTGCAGAAGAGCAGGTGAACCCAAATAAGTAGTAGGAACGGCAGCTGGAGCCGAACCACAAGCGACCCCAACAGAAACGCCTGCAGCTCAGAAGGAGCCTCAGGCACAGTGAAAGCCGTTGTCTCAGCCTGCGGCCTCGACACGTTAGGAGAAAGTGTGAAATTAGGCCGCTGACACCAGACCCGTAGGAGTCGTGGAACCGGAGAGTGCCTGAAAAATCTCCTCAAGCCTAGATACACTCTCCAAGATCCACGCCCTATCCGACGGTTCCAACCCCGGCGCCCGGTTGACCAGCCTTAAACGGGCAAGCAGATGCCCCCAAACGTGCAAGGCGGCAGGCCCGGTCCCGACCCACTGGAGGTTCAAACAAGCAAATCCTCTAACACCCCTTCCCAATCTTCCACCTTCCGTTTACAAATCCCCAACTCATCACCAACCTCCAGCAGGTCAGACCAATCCACCGCCGTACCCGCGGACAACTGCTCCCGCAGCAACCTCCGGAGATTCAAAACATCCCCTTCCGGAGTCACACCCCGCGACCTCAACTCAAATATCAACTCCTCCTTGACTAGGAGCGCAACATTCGCAGATAGGCCATCTCTAACGCAACAATTCTCAACAATATACACAAAAAAAACGACAACTCCAGGGTCCAAGACGAACTAAACCCTCAGCCTACCGAGCCACTGCCGACCACTCCAATCCACCCATGAAACCCATTCAACAAAGTAACCAAGCGGATTGCCTAAATTTTTTTTTTTTTTTTTTTTTTGTAAGTTAAATTATTTATTAGGGATTTTCTAATTGTTTTGCTTTTAAATAATTTTTTATTTATTATTTGTTTTTTTTTTTTTTTTTTTACAATACCAAGACACCTTGACGGTAGGTCGGCCAACCATGGCCTACTACTAACTGGCAAACACCCACCGTCAACAACCAAGAAAGAATTAAATTTTTTTTTTTTTTTTTTTTTTTTTTTTTTTTTATAGGCAACCACGCTCTGCTACCAATTGAGACCCATCCCCCCACCAAAAGCTGGAAAGCGTTGCCAACCGGGGGATGGCTCAAAACAAGTCGAGCGATGGGATCACGGGTGGCAGTTGGAGGGTCAAAATAAAACTCGGCAGCTGAGCAAAACTAAATTTATTATCAGGCAAGCAAGAATTTAATAAATCAAACACGGCAGAAGGCCACGATATAAAATAGGCAGAAGGCCACCATATAAATTTTCACTTAAATAAATAATAACAAACACTAAAATTACCAAGATACTACACAATAATAACAAACGCTATAAATACCACAAACTCTACAAATACCCAAAATTTAACAATTAATCAACTGTATGGCCTATCTGCAGCCTAGCCTGAGACACCCCAAAAACGTAAGAAAAATTTAATAGGCCCCAACTAAAAGTGAAGAAAATTATAAAATTTTTGGTATCACCAATTACACCGCAATTTGGCCCGCATCCCTTGATTCCACCGGGGCCAGGGAGTAAGCCGGAATCCCTGGGCAGCTCCGAATTAAAAAGTTAAGCAAAAGCACCCATAATCCCCTTTTGGTGAAAGTTTAAAAATTAAATAATTTAAAAGAAAATATAACACGGTACCGTCGAGTAAAAATGCACTTCAAAAACCCCCCCCCCACAAATACACTTAACAAAAAATAAATAACAATAACTAGGCCTAAGCAATTAAATAAATAATAACAGGATTTAACAATGGGGACCTAACAAAAATAAAAATCTAAACAAATGTAACAAGAAAATAGACTAATTAAACTAAATAACAATAAATATTAACATTAAAAGTTCTTGGTATATTTCAACAGTTTTTATTTCTTTAATAATAAAAAAAAACATAAGTCCCCCATGGCTGTTTCATAAATCCACTGTAAAGTTTAAGTCTTAGGCCTAGGCCACATGAAAAGTTCTACAAACTTCTTTTTTTCTTTTTAATTGCACTTTTTTTTTTTTTTTTTTTTTCTATTTCACAAATCACCCCCAGCTCAGCCGCCGGGAAAAAAAGATGGACGAACTGACCTGAGGACTGAAGAAAACACCCAGATGTAGGGAATGGCAGCTTAGTCGCAACATGGGCTCTACGACTTGGTCCTCAGGCCAGGCAGGCAGTGCAGAAGGTCGAACTTTGCCCGGACGACCGGCTGAGGGTTGAAACGTCCTACTCAAGGACCCTGGACTGTAAGGCACAACACACAGCACATCAAATACAGTCCAGCCATCACAACAAAATATTACACATAACAACTAAAAATATAAGGGTGCCTGATTTAACAAAACTTAACATGAAGAGACAAACTTAACATGATTGGAGGGAGAGATTAACTTTAGGCTATGAAAAATTATGTTGGAAAACAGATTTAAGACAAATTACAAATTAACAAATTATAAAAGAATTAATTACGTATATGGAACTAAAAATGACAAACTGAGAACTAGGCTATTGAAACATGAGCAATCTGTCATAACATGAAAATCAAACTAAAGATAGGCTAGGTTATTGTCCATGAACAAAAAATATGGTAAATCGTTAACTACAACTGTAAAAAGGCTCAATAAAACATTATACAGAACTACTATTGACAATAAAGGCAGATATAAAAGCATTAACGGTAATTAAAGGTAAAAATTAACATGGAGCACATGGGTCAAACCTAGGTTAACACATCTAGACAAAGAATATAAATTTAACAAAACCCTGAAAACACAACTAAGCCCGATTAATATTTTCAATGAAACAAAAGTTTTTTCACCAAAAGGGTGATTAAATATTAGAAATTACAAAAGAACACTTACGTTTTGGGAACCTTTCAGCCGGCAACCATGACTTGACGACGCTGCAAAGAACAAGTGAACAGACAGGCCAACTTGACCGAAGCTGCAGGAACACGGAACGAAACGGAACTGGGCCAACGGCTACCAAAGTACGCAAAACGCAAGGCAAAAGCGAATCTCAGGCAGCCTTGCAGACAATGACGAAAAAAACGAAACTGTACCGGTCCAAGACCCGGTACAGCAAGTAATTAATGAAATTTATTCCTTCGATAAAACATACAATAAAAACAAATGACACTTTTAGGAATACCACTGCCATAGTGACAAGTTGCGTTAGAGTGATTCAGATTACATACAAAGATGATAAGTTCAAAGTTCAGTTCATATATTTACAAACATGATAAGCTGTATCTGTAGTGATAGACGAACATAACATAGTAGTTTGTTGTTTTTAATTACTAAATACTTATCTATACTTTTAAAGCACATGTTTATCAGAAGGATGGTTGACTTTGATTTGGAGGGTTTACTTAAATAGTTTCCTTAAAAAGGACCCCGCTTTTCCACTGCTGGGGGGTAAATTTTACATCCCTTTAACGTTTTAATCCATTTTCCTCTTCTGTTACTGTCTTTGATAGTGCAGCAGCAGGGTTAGCCGTATTTTGGGGTTTTTAAAATAGCTTTAAAACTCTTTATCCCCATGAGCTTTTTTATTCATGGGATGGTTCAATTGGGGCGATTTTTTGTAAAATTTTAAAAGTGGTTTCTATTTCCCTTTTTTCAATAATCAACTTTTATCCAAAAATATAACAATTCTAGTTACTATGAGACAGTACAAGTAAAATCGTCACCCCAACCAAAAAAATTTTTACAAAAATAAGGGACAAAAGAAAAAATATATTATAATTTCAAAGGGACAAAAAGCAAAATATTATGGTGATCGATTTTGGTTTAAACCCCGCCCCCCCCCAAACCCTTCCCCAGATCAGAGGGATTTTTTGTGAGCGGTTGGGGTTTTTTTCGAAATCGAAAACCATAATATTTTTTGCAAATTCGTTCTTGTATTTTTAAATTATTTGTGCATTTTGTGTTATATTTTAATACATTTTATGTTGTGTGACGTTTTTATATCTTTGTTTTTATTTATTTTTTGTTGGGGTTTTTTTTTTTTAAATTTTAAAAAAATTCTTTTTAATATTTATTTTATTTTAAAATTTTTATATATTTTATATAATATTTTTCCATGGGTTTAAATATTTTTTTCAGTATTGTAAAAAGGGTTTCCCTAATTTAAAATGAAAACAGTAGGCCCCAATTTTTAAATTTAAAAACTTAGCCCAAACTAGAGTTATTTAAATAAAAGGTTTTTTGAAAACTGTTGTTTTTATTTGAAAGTTCCCCCAATTCCCAAATTTAATTTACAATAATGGACATTTGTCAGAGTTCATAGTTTAAAAGAAAAATATTTTGCAGATACTGGCAACAAAGGTGAGTCTCATCAACATTTAAATTTCTACTGGGGGGGAATATCGTTATCGCCCATGGTTATTATGATCGCCGTTACAAAGAGAAATAGGGAAAATTGTTTTCGAAGACGAAAATTTTTCAAAGGAAAAATCAGACTGTTTAATTTATGGTTTGATGAAAGGGAGATTTGAAATACGTACCCTTTTGATTAAAAAAAACTGCAAGTTGTCCAATGCATTTTTCCCTTTTGATTTATCTTTTTATTGATCTCTAACTTTTAATTTTGTTTTACGTTCAACTAATTGTTTAGCAAATAAAATTTAAAAAATTTTTTTAAAGGGGAGGAAAAAATAAACCCCAAAATTTTTTAAAATCAATTAAAAAGGGAAAATGTATATTTTTTCAATCTGAAATTTGTTCTTTCCAGGAGATCTCCCGAAAGAGGGAAGGTGGGAAAAAAAAAAATTAGTAAATATGGGAAAATGAGTCCTACCCCATTTGATTTTTAAGATTTGTCAAAGAAATAATCAATTTAAAAGTAATTTTCCCATGGATTTTGTTTGTGGGGGTACAAACCCCAAAAACCATAGTAATGTTTTTAAATTGGGAAAACCGATTTTTGGGCAAAAAAATTGTAATCTGAAATAACATAAAATTACATAGTTTTTTTCTCCCCAACTTATTTATAAAAACCCCTTTTTTTTTGACGGAAAAAAATAATATCTAAGGGTCTATAATTTGAATAATAATAATTTAAATGTTAATTTTTAATATAATTGAATAATAAATTTTAATTAGTACCCCTTTTTTTAATTTTTTTTAATAATTTTATGAAACCCGGTTTTTAAACTTTTAGGCCATCTTCAGATTGTAAAAAAATATAAAATTCAAGAAATGAACAAAATTTTTAAAAAAAAAAAACAGATGAAAATAAAAATAGATTAAATTTTGGTGTGTGGGTTTAAATTGAAGTTTACTTTTTATTCTTTTTGTTTTTTAAAGTTCTTTTTTTTGTCATATGTTTTGGGGTTTTTTATGTTAAATTGTGTTTTTTTAAAATATTCTGTAGTTCATTATAATTGTTTATGTATATGTGTAAATTTTCTTTTGGGAAATTTATTTTTTTTCCTTTTTCTTAAATTTTAAAAAATGTAAAATTTTCATTTATATTTTGGTTAAATGTGATTTGACTTGAGAATATGTTTTTGCAAAATTAGATTTAGATTTTTAATTTATGTTTAGTTGTTGTTTCTTTAGGCTTGTTGTGTTCTTTTTAACGTAAATTAAATGTTCTTCCTGATTGGCCCATTTTAAAAAAAAATTGCATTCCGAGCATTTTTTTTTAATTTTCCAGCTTCATTTGTTTTTTTTTTATTTTCTTTGTTGGAATTTGTTTGTTAATGAAAGTAAAATTTTGTTATTTGTTTTTTAACTGAGTGGGTTTTTTTATGTCCCTTTAAAAGGTTTCCCAATGCCCTTTTTCATTTTTGTTTTTATAAGGAAAAACTGATAAATTTTTTTCTTTTTCTTTTTGTTTCATTTTCTGATTTTTTTTTCCTTTTATTCTTTTCATAACTTTTGTTCCCAAAAAATTGTCGGGAAATTTTAACCCTTTATTGAAGTAAATATTTTTTTTGTTGTTTTTTTCTTCTTTAAACAGATTTTTTTTTATTGGGATGTTAAAAATTCTGTTTTTCATTGATCTGAAAATAGATAAATTTTTACTTTCCCTGGGTGGTTTTGAATTATATGGAATTAAATAGGTCATTTTGGGTTGATTTTTTAAAAAATTTTTTTTTAATGGTATTAAATTTTCCCAACCCTTTGTGTTTGTTTTGATCTAAATATCTAAAAAAAAACCCAAATATCCTATTTTGGTATTCTATGAAATTATACAAAAATTAAGGAGAAAGAAAAATTACGAAAGAGAATAATAATACTAAAAAAAACCGGGGTTATTTATTAGATTTTAAAAAGTGGGAGGGCGGGTGTTAAAAGGTTTTAAATTTGAAGGGTTATAATAATACGTTTAAATACCGAAGACTTGCTAAAAAAAAGAAACCCAAGAAGTTTTTGGGAAATTTTGTTAAGTCTAGGAAAAGTAATAAATAAATTCAAATTTCAGAATTTACTTTTAATGGACAAAAAATTTAGTGATGGGCGAAACGATTGCTTGGCTTTTTCTGCTATTTTTGGGGGCGGTATATGGGGGGAGGACAGGTCGGGGTTCCCATGCCGCTGCTGCCTTGCGCTCCCCCGGGTTTTTGGGTAGGCCCCCCCCCCCCAAAACCCCCCCCCCCGTTTAGCTACCCACATTCCCAACCCAAAACCCTCATGTTGAAAATGGCGATAAGAAAGCTTCCGTTTTAAAAAAGTCTTTTGGTCCTGATTTAATATACCAAATTTTTATTGTTAAAGGTTGCTCTGAATTACTTCTTTTTACCAATTTTTTCCATATTTTTAATTTTTTTGTTTGAAAAAAACCCACCTTTTCCCAAAATTTTATGGGGGGAAACTAAAAAAAACGCCTATCTTTTAAAAGAAAGGAAATGAAACAGACATTAGAAAAATATCGAAACCCGTCTCCATTTTAATTTCAAACCCGCGAAGGTTTTTTAAAAACATTCTGTATGGGCACCCTATTCCCTCACATTTTTAAAACCCTTTTAAATTTTGAGAGCCAACATGGGTTAAGCCTTCTCGCTCCATTTCAAAATAATCTAGTTAATTTCGTTTTTTCACTTCTCGTGCCTTGATTTTAAGAGACAAGGGTTTATGGGAAATTTTCAAAGTTTTTACCCAAAGGCATTTTTATATTTTAAAACCCTCAAGTATGTTATCAAAAAATTTTAAATTTTTATGGTTTTTTTGACCAAATTTACATTTTTTCTGTTCATACTTGGGGACCGTCGGCAGTATTTTTTGTCTTAATTTTGGGGGTTATAAGTCTGATTTTTTCGTGGGTCTGGAGTTCCAATTCCCGGGGGAGTAATTTGGGCCCTTTGGGTTTTTCATTTTTTTTTTTAAAAGATTTAGCCCCAAAATATTACATTCAAATGCTTTTTAAAGTAAAGCTGAGACCCAAAAAGTTTTTAAAATTATTAGGGCATGCATTTGGAAACCCCAATGACATTCCCCATGGGTTTAGTATATTACACAATGGTTTTCAAGATAATCTTTTAACTTTAAATATTGATAAATGTTGTGTTATGTCCAAAACTAGAAAGAAAAAAACCATATTTTTTTCCTTAAAAAAATAAATGATTGTTTTTCTTACGTAGAGTGAACCAGTTTAATGTCTGGGGGGTTCCTTTATAACAGATGGGCCCCTTTAGGTTTTTTCAAACCATATGTTAAAAGTTTTGGGGGAAAAAAAGCTTATTTCATTGGGTTTTTTTTTCAAGGATTGGAAAAAGAATTTAGAGAAATTGAAACACTTAAAATTTTTTTTCAGATCTTTAGTTCGCTTCCCCCATTTTTTTGCATTAAAAGTTTGGTCCCCTTCAAAATAAACCCATATGTTTAAATGATTGAGAAAAATTCAGAAAAAATTTTTGCGATTGTTGTATTTTTAAATATTTTGGTCAGTTTTTAAAATTTTCCCCAAATTTTGGGAAAATTAGATTTGAAGAAATGTTAAATTTATTTGATTTTGAAAGGTTGTCTAAAAGGGCGCCAAAAAATTTAACAAAACTTTTTTTACCTTTCATGGTGTTATGAGAGGTAAATTTTTGGATGACTCCCGCGACCTTAAGTAAGATAAACTGGTGTGTGCCGGCTTTTTGGTAGGGCCCCAGTGGTATATGTTATACCCCGGTGGGGGGCCCGTACTGCCGCTCATGCTAACTTTCCTTTTTTAAATTTTACAATCATATTGTTTAATTTTCCCTAGTGGTGGTTTTAGTTTTAGAATGTCCCGGGCCCGTATTCAGGAGCAAAAAATGTAAAAACTTTAAAAACTTTGAAGGAAAGCTGGGAAAAAATAGGTTTCTCAACCTAAATTAATTTAGTTTTTTAAAATCATTTTCCCTTTTGGATTGGGGTTTTATTTTTTTAAAAACGGCCCCACTATTTTTTTTATTTTTTATTAAAAAGTATTCAAAATTAAACCCTTTGTTAGGAAGAGTAAAGAGGGTTTTTTTTCCTTAAATTTTAAAAAAATTAAAATATTGTTATTTTTGTACAGGCCCTGGGAAGGTCCCTTTAAATTTTTAAAAATTTTTTTTTTTTGCGGCCCCCATAATTGGGCCCTTGGGCTTGGGTTTTTTTTGGCCAGTTGTTTTTCACAGGTTTCAGTATTTTTGTTTTCTTTTGTTTGTTTTGGTTTTTGGGAAAATATCTGTTTCATTACAATTTAATCTTATGTTTAAAAATTTAGGTTATGGGCTGGTTTTTATTTAAAATGCATTTTATTATTGTATTATAACCAAGAAAAGTATTTTTATAATTTGGAAATACTTTATTTTTGGGGCTTTAAATTTTTAATTGTGTTTTTTTTTAGTCATTTTAGTTTTTTTTTTTTTTTTTATTTTTCATCAAATGTGCCTTTTTATTTTTTTGAGTTTTTTAATACAAAATTTTTCCTTGTGAAAAATAATCTGTACCCGTGAAAAAATAAATAATTTATTATTATTTTTAAATTTTAAAAAGTTTTATTTTTTTTTTGCTTCGTTTTTTTTTTGTAAATTTTATTTTGTCATTTAAAGAATTTTTAGATAGTCTGGTAATTTATACTTTCTTTTTTATTTTTCCTTTTGTAGAAGACATATTACATCATCAACATAATGAAAAAACCCAAAATATTATTATTTTTTTGTGAGGATTTTTATTTGTTCAAAATGTTGTTTTGTTCAAAAAATTTGGGGAAGAAGATGTTTGCCCATTATTCCCGATAAAGGAAAATTCCCCCTTGGTTTGTCCCCTTTCTTTGTTGGTAAAAAAAATTTTTAAATTTTATTTTAAATTTGCTTTGGTCAATACAAAAATTTTTGTTATGATTTATTTAAATTTTATTAGTTTTGAGTTTGGTTAATTTAAATCCCAAAAATGTAAAAAAACTGATGAAAAAGAACGGAAACCGTTTAAGAATGCTTTCTTTCATGAACTAAAAAAAATTAATTTTAAACCCAAAATAATTTTAAAAACACCCTTTCAAACAAAAAAAGACATAATAATTTTTCATTCCATCTCAAAGAAATTTTAACCCCATTTGATGCTGAAAAAAAAAAGTTTTAAAAAAAAAATCAGATACTAAAAAAATATTTTTTTACCAAAAAAATACCTTATATAGTCAGGAAACAGGGTTGTTTCACCAAAAACCAGTTTATGGCCTCAATTCTGGTAGATCGGGGCTTTGAAGTGAAAGTCTGCCGGGGGACCAAGCCGCACATCGCAACGAAAAACCCATGCGCGCCCCGGGGGGGCGCCTGCCCCCATTTTGAACAGTGAAATAGTTATAAAACCCCAAATCGTACATCACAATTATAACAAAAACTCTATTTACAAACCCATCCATCCATCCAGTACACATTGTCTATTGTAGCCAACTGGCTCAAAATGACGCGATCCACGAACGAAAAACACTGAAACGTGACGCGTTGAAACAGGCTATAATGCGGCGTAAATCCGACCCTTCTAAGCCAAAGGGCTAGGCGACACTGAAGCATACAAGCCAGTATTGATCCGTCCACCGCCGGCGACCGATCCGCTGCGCGCGCAAGCACGCTACAACCCACCAGCGCTCGACACGCACTGAATGTGTTAAAAGAGAATAATGCTATACTAACCAAAGCTGATAAAGGAAATAGAGCAGTTGTTATGTATAAAGATAAATATGACAGTAAAACAAAAGATTTAATTCAAAATAACAAATTAAAACTTTTAAAAAAATATCCTACTAACCATTACTCAAAAACAACTAACAAAATCATTTTTGAATGTAATACAATTCCAAAAACCTGTAAATATCAATTAAAATTGACCAACTCCAAAGCTCCTACCCTAAGAGCTCAACCTACGAGTAAAACACATAAAACAAATATACCAATCAGACCAATAGTCAACTTTCAAAACGCACCATCATATAAATATGCAAATATTTGAATAAAAAGATTCAAGTTTTTATTTGGGACTACAATTACAGCATAAAGAACACTACTGAACTGATATACAATATAAAAGATATTCAGATTTCAAACCAATGTCAATTAATTTATATCATTTGATATACCAGACATGTTCACAAACATTACTACTAAGGAAACATTAAACATTTAGAATAATGATCTCACACTAACTAACAAACTCAACAACTAATGAAATTAATGATATCATAACTGAAATTTGTATTGAACAAAATTATTTAAAATATAATTACAATTTTTACCAACAAAGTAATGGACTACCAATTGGATCTCCTTTTATCAGGAATAATAGCAAAACAGTTTCTTACTCAATTTGGAACAAAACAAAATTTTGAACAAATAAAATCCTCACAAACAAAAAATAATATATTGGTTTTGTTATGTTGATGATGTAATATGTCTTTTCCAAGGAAATGAAAAAGAAAGTGATGAATTACTAGACTATCTAAATTCATTAAATGACAAAATAAAATTTACAAAAGAAAACGAAGCAAAAGAAATAAACTATTTAGATCTAACAATCATAAATATTGAAAATAAACACTCCTTCAAAATTTTTAGAAAATCAACCCAAAGTGACTTACTAATTTCATATAATTCTAACCACCCATGGAAGTACAAATTATCTAGTTTCAGATCAATGATAAACAAAATGTTAAACATCCCAATGAAAAAATCTGATTATGAAGAAGAAAAAAACAACAATAAAATACTTAGCTTCAAAAATGGTTACAATTCGACAATTGTTGACAAAGTTATAAAAAGAATAAAGGAAACAAAAATCAGAAAATGAAACAAAAAGAAAGAAACAATTTATCAGTGTTCCTTATAATACAAAAATGAATAAGGCTATTAGGAAGACTTTTCAACACAGTGAATAAAAAAAAAAAAAAAACACTCAGTTACAAAACAAATAACAATACTTTTACTTTCATTAACAAACTATCCAACAAAGAAAATAAAAATAACAAATATGAAGTCTGGAATATATAAAATAAAATGCTCGGAATGCAATTCTTTTTACATGGGACAATCAGGAAGAACATTTAATTTATGTTACAAAGAACACATACAAGCCATAAGAAACAACAACTCAACATCAATTAAATCTAAATCTAACTTTGCTAAACATATTCTCCAGTCAAATCACAGTTACCAAAATATCAATGAAAATTTTACAGTTTTAGAATATGAGAAGAAAGGAGAAAAATGAATTCCAAAAAAAAATTTACACATATACATAAACAATTATAATGAACTACAGAACATATATTATACACAATTTAACATGAAAATCCTACATATGACAAAATAAGAGACATTAAAAAACATAAGAATCAAAAGTAAAGTTCAACTTACCCACACACTAAATTAATCATATGTTATTTTCATCTGTTTTATATTTTTATAATTGTTCATTTCTTGAAGGGTATATTGTTTACAATCTGAAGATGGCCTAAAAGCCGAAACCGGACATATATTATTATAAAATATTAAATAAAGGGTACTAATTTTAGTTATTATTAATTTATTACACTATTAGCCCTAACTAGTGAACCAAATTATACATCTAGATATCATTTGTCGTGGAAAGAAATGGGTATTAAAAACAAGTTAAGGAGAAAAAAATGTAA
>JAQJVL010005599.1:0-34198 GCA_035578905.1 Stictocephala bisonia | reverse complement strand
TTTAAAAATATATATATATTTTTGAATTTTTCATTGTTACTGATCCATTATACATCATTTGAAATTATAAAATAAATGAGACTAGTGCTGCAGAATCAAAGTTGATCAGAGAACATAATACACTGTATATATGCAAAATTTAGAATTTGTCAAGATTTCAACAAATGCTTACCAAGGACTTATTTATAAAGTTAAGTGCATGACATTTTGCATACAATTTTGTAATTATACAAGGAACATAAATATAACAATGATTTATAATAGGTCAATGCAATTTTTTATAGTTATAAGGGTTCAAAGTTAACTTTTTAAAAAACATTTAGGTATACATTTTTAATAACATAAAAAAAAATATATATATAAATTATTTTTATTTTTTATTTTTATTTTTTTACATGCAGAATATTATAACAGAAACAACAAAACGTAAATCATAGTTCTAAGTTATAAAATAACTAAATTATGAATTTTTTATAAAACCCTTACAATATTGGCAAAATAGGCTTGGAGTTTTTCGCTAGTACTTTACTAACATAGACTGGAGTTTTTGGCACCGACCAAAATTTTTGTCCAGAGTGCAAAGGGTTAAAAACAATAATAGAAAAGCAAATGTCAGTTTTTAACATTTTAAAACAGAAATATATGGGTAATTCTTTCATAAAACTTGTATATCTAACTATGGTATGTGCTGCAATTAAGCGGATTACATTAAAACGACATTAATAAAAGCTTCAAACCTAAATATTTTAGTAAAATCAATATAATATTATTCGATAATGTACAATAATAATGTACAATTATATATTTAAAATAATTGCAATCAATATTAGATTGATTAAATCATAATAATGTTACATTCAAATTCCAAATTCCAGTTGTATAATACATGGATGATTATACTGCTATGCAACATTTTTAAATATAAGTTTTTTGAAAAAGAAACAATACATTAGAAGTTGTACTGTTGGTAAACGCATAATAAAAAGATTATTAAAGACTAATAGTTTAGTATTTCTATATGAAATAATAAATTACCGGTAATAAATTGAAAATATAATGATTACTTACGTTGAAGTGTTGCTTCTTGTATGAAGACATTTTACAAATGGCTAGGTTCACTTTCAAAATATTAAATTAGAAATAAAACATATGTTCTAGCGGCACTTATTGAACAAACCGTTTCCTATTAATACATAGAGTTTTAATTCATCATAAACATGTGTTAATAATATTTTAAGTTGTATATATAGTTATTACACATAATAAAATCACATTTTAATTGTAAATAAAGAGAATTATAAATTAAGTATGATAAACTATATTATAGTACAATATTCTATCATATAGTTGGTTATATGTACATAAATTGCGGGAATTTAAAAGTAATTTTCATATTTACTTAAGATTTTTTTTAATTTTAATGTACAATTACATATTTATTGTACAATTCTTAAATGAACCTAATATTCTGTCTTATAAAATTATATTATCTCGCAGTCCAATAGTTATATGTATAATTATTTTGGGAATTTAAATGAAATTTTTACGTTTACGAATTATTTTCAATTTTATACTTTTACGCTATTTATTGAATATAGAATTACGTAATAAACTTGATATAATACTCTGTAACACAAAACTGTACCCTTTTGTTGATTATAAATAAAATAATTTGAGGGAATTTAATTGAATTTTTTATTGACATATAATTTTGACATTTTTAATTTCACATTATTAATGATTATATATATTAGTACGAAACTTTTTATGATAATTTATTAAATATAATTGAAATATTTTAGTGGTCATATATATATATGAATAATGTGGGAATTTAATTGAAATTTATATATGATTTGAGCAGTTTAAATTTTTCAATTTGTTTTGGAATATATCATCACTATTAAAACATATCGGACTGTTTTTTTAGACAATATTGTCACACGTCGGTAGTTATATGTAAAATATTTGTGGGAATTGAAATGAAATTTTTGTAATTACTTATGATTATTCAAAGACTAATTTAAGATTGTTTATTAATTGTACGATTATTTTATGTACCTATTAGACTATGTTTAAACACATGCTATCACATGGTCATGAGTATATGTATGATTATTGCGGGAATTTAAATGAAAATTTTTAATAAACTCATAATTATTAAATAAATAACGTACTAATATTTATTAATTGTACAATATTATAAAGAAATTATTAGATTATTTTATGAAAATTTACTATATCATTTGTGGTGGGTTATATGTAAAATTATGTTTGGAATTTAATTGATATTTTTACTTTAACATATGATTTTGACATTTATACTTGTTTAATATTTATTGAATATTAAACTAACTGTTGAAGTTATTAAAATAGTAAACAAAACAATATCGTATTCTGGTTTGTTAAGTATTCAATAATTTGACAGTGAACTACTCTTTCAAGACCTTTAGATAAAGTGGGCAAGATACTGATTGGCCTGAAGTCTTGGCAGGTGGAAGGAGTTGAGGTCTTTTGCAAAGGACGAACAAGGGCAGACTTCCACTGACAAGGAAAAATGCAATTTCTGAGGGATCTATTAAAAATAGTTGTGATTATAGGTAATGTGACAAACAAGATATCTTTTACAACACGGATGGGAATACTATCTGAACCTACAGCATTACTGGTTATACGACGAATAGCTCTCAAAACATCAATTTGAATAACAGGTTTGAAAGCAAATGCATAGAACCCCGCTTGCATAACTCTTGGAGCATACGAAAATTCTTGGATGTGTTTATTTACTGCATTTTGGCTATTCGTTTGACCACACGAAGTGAAAAACCTATTTAAATCATTTAATGGCACATTAACTGAATGAGATTCTCTCTGTTTTCCTAAGCCAAGACCTTTGATTTTACGCCACATATCTTGGGAGGATTGCTTTTGTGTTTGAAAAAGTCTGTAAGTGAATTGTAAACGAGAATTTCTCAGAAGCTGTTTTAATCTATTTCTAAGAAGGCGGTATTGTGTCATAACTTCATTATTGTTAGATTTTTTTTGCTTTTCTGAACAAGGAATCAACTATGATAGAAAAGAAAAAAAGAAAGACATAACAATAAAATACAAAACCTAATTAAAACCCAAAATCATAAGCACTACAAAGACAATACAACAATTAATCATACATTTTACCCTAGAGTGCACAATCTAACAGAAATTAAACTCACAGAAGAAGAAAACCATATTTTAGGACAATCGTAAAACACAATATTAATCTTGATTTCAAGAAAAATATAATCCAAGATGAACTTTTTAATTTACATATTGCAATCAAAAACACAGACAATACAGATCAAGAACCACTACAACACAATTTTATTCATGAACTGAACAAAACAAATTTAAATCCAACCAAATCACTAATACAAAAAACATCAAAACAAGAAATGAAATTGATAGAATCTATCTCAGATAAGTTAAAAACAAACAATGCTATTATAACAAAAGCAGACAAAGGAAACACAGTTGTTATGATTAAGAAAGAAGATTATAATAAAAAAGTTATGGACTTTATCAATGACAACGAATTCATTAAATTAAACAAAATCCAACACAAGACTATTTGAAGAGAACAAATGATACAATAACACGCTGTAAAACTCTATCAAAAGCAGAACAAAACAACCTTAAAATGATCAACCCAAAGGCCCCACAAATGAAAGGATACCCAAAAACACATAAAATCAACATACCAATCAGACCTATAGTTAATTTTCGAAACGCACCAACATACAAATTATGTAAATATCTGAACAAAACTATACACAATAACATTGTTTGGAATACAAATTATAACATAAGAAATACAATAGATCTCGTCAACAAGATTGATAACATTCACATACCTAAAAACAGTTTATTTCTTTCATTTGACATAAAAGACATGTATTCAAACATACCCCCTCAAGAAGCATTACAAATTCTAGAAAATGATTTGAAGAAAAATCTCTCATTGAACAACCAAGAAATAAAAGACATCACAACATTAACAAAAATTTGTACAGATCAAAATTATTTCCAATTTAATACAACATACTACAATCAGGCAAATGGTCTAGCAATGGGTTCCCCATTATTAGGTCTTCTCTCAAATATATTTATACACAATCTGGAAGAAAAGAAAATAATGCACCCATCCAACCCGTTCAGAAACAAAATTATATACTGGTACCGATATGTACATGACATTATTTGTTTATTTGATGGAAACTTGGAAGAAAGTAATGATTTTTTATCTTATTTAAATTCTATGTTCCCCAAAATACAATTCACTAAAGAAGCCCAAACTGATGTAATCAATTATTTAGTTCTATCAATTACCAAAATCAACAATAAACATTCATTCAAAATCTACAGAAAACCTACACAAACCGACCTTATAATACCATCTACATCCAATCATCCCTGGCAACACAAATTATCAACTTTCCATTCTATGATAAATCGTCTAATAAACATACCAATGAACGAGAAACACTTCACTGAAGAAAAAAATATAATAAAATATTTGGCAATAAAAAACGGATACAAACCAAACATGATTGACAAACTAATAAGAAACAAAAAGAAGAAAAGAAATAACAGCTCAACAAATCAAGACCCAAAGAAGATCAAATTTATAAACGTACCATATAACACAAGCCTAAACAAAGCTATTCGAAAAACCTTTCAAAATACAAATTACAAACTAAGTTTCACCACACGCAATAACACATTCAACATTTTCGATAAAAAATCTCAAAAAGAACATAATAATGACAACATTTACAGCAAATCAGGTATTTACAAAATTAATTGTACAGACTGTGATAAATTCTACATTGGACAAACTGGAAGACCATTCAAAACACGCTTTCAAGAACATATACAAGCTCTAAGAAGCTAAAACACAACTACAATGAAATCCACATTCGCAGAACACTTGTTCTCTACAGACCACACGTACACAAAAATGGAAGAAAAAATGAAAATATTATATTTTATGAAAAAGGGCAAGAAAATGAATGCAACAGAAGAATTACATATATATTTAGCACAACAAGAAAATCCAGTGAACATGTTGAACACACAAATCAATTATACAAACCCTATTTTTGATAAGATTCGAAACATTAAAAAGTATAACTAAAATTATCACCAGCTTATCCACATTCATCAATATTTACAAAAACCACATGTTTTACAATTTTATTTAAAACATTATTATATACTCAACTTAATTATTTAATTTACACTAGAAATTGATAATAAAGTCGAAACATGTTGTGTAATGAGTGTTTAATCTATATTTATAAAAGGGGATGTTTGTATGTTTGAAGTTTATGCGCTGCCAAACAATCCAACCGATCGCCATGAAACTTTAGGATGTTGTCCTGTATACTCCCGAGATGGTTTCTGTGAAGTTTGATGCAGATCCGTCCATGGGCTCTTAAAGATCCCATGTTATTCAAATGGAGAATCTGAATTGTTTACAAAAAACATATGACTGTGTGGTTTAATGTAGTTTCACATGCCATAAGCAGATTGAAGTTCTCACAACAACAGTACCGTATATGTTTTGATTTATTGTAGTTCTATATTTCACCTTGAGAGTGTAGCACACACTACTTTTACTTGATTAGGTGATCTGTATTTGGTGTTAAACTTTTTGAAGTTATACTTCTTTGCGCCCGTTAGACACTTTGGGATGGGATGTTGGTCGAGAAATTGCGTCACGCTGAAAAGTAAGAACAAATTTTTAAGAACTATCGATTAATCGATTGTTAATCGAAGAAATTTAATCAAAGAAATTACTGATAATGATAATATAGGTGTATAATATAATAATGAAGTCACGTATAATATATTGAAGATAAATATATTGAATAATATTGAAAAATGTCTTATATTTCATTTATATATCCTGTCTGTTTGTGTGCGTGAGTGGGTGTATGAGAATGGCCAAAGAAGTATAACTTCCACCGTGTGGTCCGACGCACACCCAATTTTTATTTTTTTTCCTCGGTAATTAAAACATGTAGTGAAACGTGAAAATAAAAAATAAATAATTATTTGTTTTGCAGTTTACTTTTTATGACATGCCTCCTAAAAAATCTAATATTGGTAGAAGAAGCAAAAATGCTCGAATTCTTTCAGCTATTAGGTTCTAAATCAAACTCAATATTATGACCGGCGAAGCGGGCGGGTACAGCTAGTAAAAAATATAAGGGTACTCAGTTTTTTATTTTTTTTATTTTATTACATCCTAAAATACGTAAGTAGCCCTAATTTTTAACTTTATATTACTTAATAGAGTCTAATATATAATTTCTTTATTTACAAAATTTAAATTACTAAACCAATAACAAATATGTATGCTATTAAATGTTGAATATGACCAACTTATTATAATTCCTAACAGCAAAAAAGTAAAAACATAATTTAGTTTTTTAATTTGTCAGTTGTAAGCAAGTTTAGGATAAAGAATATATAGTGTAAATAATAAATGTAAACGAAGTCAGCTTACAGTTTGGCTAGCAGCTTTGGTCAGTCTTAGTTTTCACCTTGCGGTAATTCGTCCAGTCGAGTCGCAGTCCCTCGGTTGCCGTCGCCGTCCGTCCACATGACACGTCCGTCCATGGTCCAGGTGTTCCGTCCCACGTGTACGGCGGCCGCTCTCCTGAACACTTCCAGCCGCGCCATGATCAGGTCCTCCCTGATGACGACTCCGGAGCCCTTCAACTTCTTCTTCTTCTCGAACACGCTGCGCCGATCACGGTAGCTTACAAACTTTACGATGATCGGCCGGTGTCGCTGTTTGCCGTCTTTGTCGGGCTGTGGCTTGACACCAAGGCGGTGAGATTGGCAGATGGTGGTGATGGGCAGATCTATGTTTAGCTTCTCCTTGCAGAGCTCGACAATCAGCTGGTTCGTGTCCTCCCCTCGTGCCTCAGAAACGCCAAACACTCTGACGTTGTTGCGTCTCTGGTACTACTGCAGATCGTCAATTTTATCATTCGTTTGTTTATCTAGCAGCTTCACTGTCTCAGTCAATTCGGTCACTTGCGTTTTAAGCCTTTGCACCTCCAAGCTGAGAGGTTTCAGTGACGCATCGACAGCCTCCTGAACAGCTTGCTTGATATGTTCGGTTAACTTACTTACTAGCTGCTCTACAATGTTGTTACTAGATATACATTTCCTAACTTGGTCTTCAATGAACTTGGTGTTGACCTTGTCTGCAGAAGGAGTAGGAGCCATGGTTAGTGTTTGTTTACCTTCCTTATCAGCAGGTATAGAGTCCAAAGATAACGAGCGCGTGGTTCTCCTCTTATCCGTCTTGCCCCGTGTCCGTGCAGCTGGTGGCGAATCAAACATGAAAAGTATTTGCCAAAAGTCGATTTCCCACCGATTTACTGAACAACATAAAATAACGTTCACACGTATTTAAGTAAAAACACAATTGACGTGCACCGTACAAGAGTCAAATCAGAACTAAGAGAAAAACCCAGTAAAACAGCAGGTTAAGAGCGGAGCTAACAGAAACACGTGCACTCACTCCAATGTCATCTTATCTTCCATTCAAACAATATTAAGGCAAGAGAAACTAAATTTTTTTAAAGTAATCTATATATATAAAAGGCAAAGCCCTCACTGACTCACTCACTCATCACTAATTCTCCAACTTCTCCAAGCTGTTGTGTTATGAGCATTAAATGCTCACAAAATAAAAAAAAATAATATTATATATAGTTGTTGATAAAAGTTGTATTTTAATTTATTATACGATAAAAACATTAAAACCTTACATGAAATAGTATTTTTATATTAAATTTAAAATGAAAATTATGTTTTTTGTAATAAATATACAATCTATTTGTATTAAAATTTAATACGAATTGTATTGTTATAGTTGATTTAAAATATATTATGTGTTTTAATTGTAACTCTAAGATGTGAGCATTAAATAATTACAACAAAAGAGAAAAGTTTTGTTATTATCATAGTTTGATAATATAGTTAATTACTTTAATTAGAAGTTTTTTAATTTTATTTTTTTAAATCAACTTCATTGATAAGACAATAAAATAATGTATCATATTAAGTGTAATGATAATATATAAAATGTACATTAGAAAATGATGTGCTGGTTATAGAAAATAAATTTTTATTAAAACAATAATTTTTTAACATTTTTAATTGAAAAAAAAAATTTAACTATAAAATGAACAAAAACAATTTAACAATTAAAAAAGTAATTAAATTAAAAATCTATTAAAAAGTAAAAAACAACAATTTTAAAAACAATTAAAAAACAATTAACGAGTAAAAAAATATAAAAAATATAAAACATTAAATAATAATATAATAAAATTAAAAAACTTTTCCTCTTCCTACACTGCAGTTTCTTTTTTCTCAATCTTGCTGTAAAAAATACATATATATATATATATATATATATATATATATATATATTAGTAAACAATATAATACTATACGACAATTAATACGTAACTTTTTAATTCAAACATACTAAATTCTTGAAACACGTTATAAATATATTTTGAGAAATAAAAATATAGCCATTATTAATTATTTATGTAATTATTACCTTATATTTCCTTTTGTAGGAGGTTCTTGATTTCTGAAAAAAAATATTAAATATCATAAATAATTTCATATTATAATATATAAAAAATAAAAGGCTGTATCACTCTTCATTAATACATAATCCTGCTTGTAAGTATTAAATTGAAATTGTATAAAAACTTTATGTTACGATATTATAGTTGTTTAATATAATATTTTTACTTTTTAAATTTTTCGTAAATTTTGAAATTACTCTAATACATTGTTCCATATGGAATATAACTAATTGCTTTTGTTTGATTTAAAACATATATAAATTATTTTTTATGACACCATTGACCTTAAATAATGATAAGTTTTTATCAAAGCAAATAGTATATTTGAAAAACTATACTATTTGAAAAACTATATATGGTGGAGTGTACAGGCGATCAAAAACCCTACTGTTAAACTATTTCATTGTTAAAACCTACTTACATACATATGTTTATGTCTTTCTTCTTTTGTCTTTGGTGACATATTCATCTATAAAATATAAAAAATATATTAAAAACACATAAATATCATAAATAATTTTACATTAGTTTTATTAAAAAAATGTCAATTTAAGAATGGCTTACTAGTCTTGTATGATGTTGTATTATTTTATACAACAATTTTACCTGAACATTTTCACATTCATAATAATGCATAGAACTTTAATGTTTTAATCATCACTTTATATAATTTTAATATTTGTAACAATAAATATTTTATTTAAAAAATTAACAATTACAAATTTATATAAGAATTAAATTTAACATTATTATAATAATTAAAAAATAATTATTATATTCAATTTATATTTTCCAAGAAGATTATTTTGGTCATACCATGAATATTGAAAAATGATATACCTCTAATGGTACATAAGTAGACCAAAATGGCATAAAATAATTGAATAATTTTTATTTAATTGTCATATTTTGTTAGTTAATTTTTGTAATATGTGTTAATTGAAAAATAATTTAATACAGTAAATATAGTAAACATTTTCAACATTAATATAAATAATTATATTTATTTCAGTTTAATAACATTGACTGCTATAAAAATTACTATTTTCTGAAATTTTTTAATAATTTTGATATTTTGAAAAAAATTTGATTAGTACAACCAATAATGATATATAAAAATAAATTTAATTTCGTTAATTTTATTTGATAAATCTTAATTCAAAAACATAAAAAGAAAATATTAAAATAAAAAATTACCTCTTCACCAAGACATTTCTTTTTGTACAGCTGTCTTCGTAAATCAAACTGTAATTATAAAAACAAATTAATATTCAATTTTTACAAAATATTACATTTATATTAAGATAATATTATGTTTATTATATAACTATTAGTTATTATTAAAAATTAAAATAATTTTAAAACATTTAAATTTAATTCAATGTTATTTTAATTGAATATATATATATAACCATGTTCAAATGTCAAATTATTTTTATTTTTAAAGATTTAATAAATTTTTATAAAAATTTAAATTTAAATGTTATAAAACATTCAATTTATATAAAAAAAATAAATATGTTAATATTTTAAACATATTAAAATCATATCGTTAAATAAAATAAATTTAAAATAATTTAATTTATTACAATAATAATAAATAGTATAAAATTAATTTTAAAAATTAATATGTTTGGAAAATGAAAACAATCAGTTTTTATGTTAATTTATATATAAATGTGTTTGAGTACGAATTTATATGTGTATTTGAAAATAATGTTTGTTATTTAATTTAAAAAAAATTTTAATAACATATGTTTATCAATTTCATTATTAAAATTATTTTGTAATAAACTTATAATATAAAATACAATTCAGTTACCTTTGTAGGAAATTCCTTGGTTAAAACATCAATTTCTTTTTGGGCTAATTTTGTATCGCATTGTTTCTTGTCTGGAAAAGATTGCAATTACTTTGTATATAAATTTAAAATTTTGTAATAATAGTTTTTATAAAACTAATTAAACATTCAAATATAAATATGTACTACACATATGCATATAAATCATCTAATCATCCACAAATTTCCATCATCGTGTATAAATTAAATGTAATGCAAATATTTTTCAAATATATAAATAAACTTTTTTATTTAATTATTGATCAAATAGTTTTACAATTTTTAAGTTACTAATAAACATATATACTAATATTAGAAATTTTTTTTTAACGATTTATTATAATTATAAATATATATTAAAAATCAACCAATTATGTTTTTAAATTTTAATAAATTACATTTTAAAATGAACAAATCGCAATAATCATTGAAATAATTATATGATTATATTATTTTGTAATAAAAATGTTAATTAAAATGAATAAGTTAGTTACAAAGTACATTTATTCAAATTTAAGATCTATGGTGATAGGTTGTATAGAATTTCCTGTTCATAAAGTGGCAAGAAATACTTAATTTAGAAATTATTAATTTAGAAAATTATTTATTAATATAAATTAGATTAATAATAAAATATAAAAAATTTAGATATTATTATTAATACTTACGAAAATAATATGCCAATAGCGTATGTGGCACTCCTTTGTTGTTTAAGAAGAGTTTCTGTAATCCCTCTTCGTACCTTTTCCATTCAGCACATTTTTTCTCTTTTACGGAAGTTGCTCTCATGAGGTCCATCTGTTTGATTACATTATCAATGAATTAAATTTATAAATATAATAATATTTTAAACTACATTTAAAAAAAATATTATTAATATTTCTATTTATTATTGGTAATCATGTCGTTTAATATCATTAATATTTATTTACTTATTATTTATATAAGAAATAAAAAAAATAATATAAAATATGAAAAGTATTAATAATTCATAATACAACATTCTATTTTATATGTAACAAATTAAAATTATGTAGATTAATGATATAACATCGATTTTATATTTTATAAAATAAGTTGAAAAATCTAAACAATATATTTGAAAAATTATACTGTGTTTATATTGTTATTAAATATTAAAATAATAATATTGCACTATTTTGAAAATCTTGATTTTTATAATCAATTTGTAATTAATAATTGTTTATTTTATTATTTTTGAATAATAATTATTATAAATATAAATAATATTATAAAATGAAATTATAAAAATCTTAATATATGTAAATCCATTAGTATGATTAAAATAAAAAAATTATAGAAATTTAGTATACAAAAATGAATTACAGAAACTTTATCAATTTTAAAATTGATAATTAGTAACAATTTAAAAATAAAATATGATATAATTTACTTACAAAATAATCTTTTCTGTGCCTGCCTCCATCTCTCTGAAAAATTTAGAACATATAAAAATGCAATGTACAGTATATCTTAAAATAAATTCAATGATAATATTATAAATACAATATATTTAATATAACAATTGGTGAAATATAATATAAATTTATCGGTAGCGTAGTTGGTTTAATCCCATATTCATATATTAAAGGTGATCAGTTCGATCCCAATCAGAGGCAATACATTTTGAGAAGGATCAGCTGATAAACATCGGCTGTTCATTTGTCATTAGCCTATCAATTAATGACACTTTCTAAGGAATAGTCGCCTTTAGTTTGTAAAAATGAATTTATTCGCTCATCTACACTCATTACACTCAATTGAAATCCATATTCGCCCATATCTTGACGATCGGCGTCTTATGAATGAATAAATAAATATTAATATTATACTTTATACTACATTTATTTCAATAATATCAAAGAAAAATATTCAATTTAACATAAACACTAAAATTTGTTTTATTAAAAAATATTTATTTTTCTAATAAATCAATTTATTTAATTTGTACATGAGGAAGATGAGATTAGTTCATCAAAATCGATCACAATAATATTTGTACATTTTCTACTTGTATTGTAATATATTTGTTCATTTTGAGCTTATATGATAATAAATTTGTGTTGTGTAACGTTTACTTTTACTGTACATGTACCAACATGTTTTATGCTAATTGAAAATTTATTTGTAAATGCCTGTCAACGAAATTTATCAATCATTTACAGGAATGTTACAATCAAAGTTCATAGTACTTTTGTCGATATTTAATTTAATAAGCAATGCTTATCACAGCAGCCGCCATTTTAACGATTTCAGCCAATGGAACAACGTGATCACAGGCCTAAAAATTGAGTTGTTCAACACCATTGTACATTCTTTTGTGAATCCCTCTGGTCTGAGGAAGGTAAGCGTGGTTCACCGAAATCGATTACAATAATATTTATACATTTTGTACTTGTATTGTAATATATTTCTTAATTTTGTGCTTATATTGTAATAATTTTGTGTGACGTTTACTTGTACTATATGTGTACCAAAACGTATTATGCTAATAAAAAAAAAAAAATTAGTAATAAATTGTCAATATGTACACAGTGTATTATTTAATAATAATATATATACGTACATCTATTGGAAAAGTTTCGACAATGTCTTCCACATCGTCAATGGTTTTTTTGACGTCGAATTCATGTTTAACTGAAAAACCAAACATTATGTAATAATTTGTAATATAAATATAAAAAAAAAAATATTTAAATATTAATTATATTTTAAACATTAACAATTGTATGTATACATATAATATGTTGTATATTGTAGTAATTTTGGATTCAGACCAGCACTACGTGGTTCGGATTCCACGTAAAGCTGTAGGTCCCTTAGTTGCCCTGGCTGTTGGGCTATTAATAAATTGCCCTTTCTGAGGAATAGTTGAACTCAGTTAGTAACCAGACTACACTAATCCACACTCATCCTACACTCATAATACCATTCATATTCGCCTTAAAATACGCACAACGTTGTGTCGGCGTCTCATATGTAAGAATGTAAGAATGTAAGAATTAAAAAAATATTATTAATAATGAATATATTTAAACATTTATTAATATTAGTAGAATTTAAATGTGGAATTATATAATTATAAACATGTATTTGTAAAATTATTAATTTACACATTTTTAATAAAATATTAATTATAACATTTTTTTAATTTAAATATCTTATTTTCATTTCTTATTATATTATTATTTATAATAACTATTAACTGTTAGGTTTATAAAATAATTATTATTTATTCATTAAACTAATGATAATTGAAAGATAAATTAAAATATTTTTAATTAACTTTTATATTTGAAATAGATTTAAATAATTTTTTACCAATCCAAAAAAACTAATTGAAATTATCTTATAAATGATTTTGTACATCTTAATAATAAAATGTAATAAAACTATTCAAAAATTTACTAAGCCATTTATTTATACTTTTACCATCAATTTACACGGTTCATAATCATTTTCAAATTTATATGAATGAAACATGCATTTATAATTTAAAATAATATCAAATGAAACTTCATAATTAACTGAAGTAAATTAAAAATAAATAAATAATCACATCTCATAAAATACAGACATTTACTTTATTATTCATTAAAAAAATAATTTATTAAAATTATTATACTTACCAAAATAATATACAATGATTGAGTGCGGAACAATCCATTTTTTTTTTAATAGTTCATCCAAATCTTCTATGAATGTTTTCCACAACATATCTTCTTTCTCAGCAAATGAGGCTGCCCGTACTAGATCCAGCTGTTTAAAAATTCATGTTAATTAGAAAGTATAAAATAAATTTAAAAAAATAAATATTAATTATAGTTTTTTAATTAGTTGTAGATTATATTATTACTGTTAAACAAATAAGACTATTTATTAAAAAACAATATTGTCACATGTTGCTGGTTATATGTAAAATATTTGTGGGAATTAAAAAGAAATTTATGTAATTACTTATAATTATTCAAAGACTAATTTAAGATTGTTTATTAATTGTACGATTATTTTATGTACCTATTAGACTATGTTTAAACACATGCTATCACATGGTCATGAGTATATGTATGATTATTGCGGGAATTTAAATGAAAATTTTTAATAAACTCATAATTATTAAATAAATAACGTACTAATATTTATTAATTGTACAATATTATAAAGAAATTATTAGATTATTTCATGAAAATTTACTATATCATTGTGGTGGGTTATATGTAAAATTATGTTTGGAATTTAATTGATATTTTTACTTTAACATATGATTTTGACATTTATACTTGTTTAATATTTATTGAATATTAAACTAACTGTTGAAGTTATTAAAATAGTAAACAAAACAATATCGTACCATGTTGGTACTAATTTACCTAAAGATTGAGGGAATTTAAATGAAATCACAATACTTACCTATAACTTTGTCATTTATAAATGTTTCAAATATATTGATGATGTAATATTTTATTCAAGTATTTCATTACTTTATAATACAATATATTTCCATGCTGGTATTAATATGTATAATAATTGTGGGAATTCAATTGGAGATTTTAAATTTACTCATGATATTGACATTTCTAAAATGAAAATATTACCGATTATACAATTGAATACTAAACGTATTCGGCTGTTTCTTATAACCATAATAATACAATAACTTGAATTTGTAATATATACAATCAAATTGGGAATTTAAATTAAATTTTTCTATAACATATGATTTTGACAGTTGTACCTTTTCAATATTTATATTTTAAAAACAATAATAGAAAAGCAAATGTCAGTTTTTAACATTTTAAAACAGAAATATATGGGTAATTCTTTCATAAAACTTGTATATCTAACTATGGTATGTGCTGCAATTAAGCGGATTACATTAAAACGACATTAATAAAAGCTTCAAACCTAAATATTTTAGTAAAATCAATATAATATTATTCGATAATGTACAATTATATATTGAATATAATTGCAATCAATATTAGATTGATTAAATCATAATAATGTTACATTCGAATTTCCAAATTCCAGTTGTATAATACATGGATGATTATACTGCTATACAACATTTTTAAATATAAGTTTTTTGAAAAAGAAACAATACATTAGAAGTTGTACTGTTGGTAAACGCATAATAAAAAGATTATTAAAGACTAATAGTTTAGTATTTCTATATGAAATAATAAATTACCGGTAATAAATTAAAAATATAATGATTACTTACGTGAAGTGTTGCTTCTTGTATGAAGACATTTTACAAATGGCTAGGTTCACTTTCAAAATATTAAATTAGAAATAAAACATATGTTCTAGCGGCACTTATTGAACAAACCGTTTCCTATTAATACATAGAGTTTTAATTCATCATAAACATGTGTTAATAATATTTTAAGTTGTATATATAGTTATTACACATAATAAAATCACATTTTAATTGTAAATAAAGAGAATTATAAATTAAGTATGATAAACTATATTATAGTACAATATTCTATCATATAATTGGTTATATGTACATAAATTGCGGGAATTTAAAAGTAATTTTCATATTTACTTAAGATTTTTTTTATTTTTAATGTACAATTACATATTTATTGTACAATTCTTAAATGAACCTAATATTCTGTCTTATAAAATTATATTATCTCGCAGTCCAATAGTTATATGTATAATTATTTTGGGAATTTAAATGAAATTTTTACGTTTACGAATTATTTTCAATTTTATACTTTTACGCTATTTATTGAATATAGAATTACGTAATAAACTTGATATAATACTCTGTAACACAAAACTGTACCCTTTTGTTGATTATAAATAAAATAATTTGAGGGAATTTAATTGAATTTTTTATTGACATATAATTTTGACATTTTTAATTTCACATTATTAATGATTATATATATTAGTACGAAACTTTTTATGATAATTTATTAAATATAATTGAAATATTTTAGTGGTCATATATATATGAATAATGTGGGAATTTAATTGAAATTTATATATGATTTGAGCAGTTTAAATTTTTCAATTTGTTTTGGAATATATCATCACTATTAAAACATATCGGACTGTTTTTTTAAACAATATTGTCACACGTCGGTAGTTATATGTAAAATATTTGTGGGAATTGAAATGAAATTTTTGTAATTACTTATGATTATTCAAAGACTAATTTAAGATTGTTTATTAATTGTACGATTATTTTATGTACCTATTAGACTATGTTTAAACACATGCTATCACATGGTCATGAGTATATGTATGATTATTGCGGGAATTTAAATGAAAATTTTTAATAAACTCATAATTATTAAATAAATAACGTACTAATATTTATTAATTGTACAATATTATAAAGAAATTATTAGATTATTTTATGAAAATTTACTATATCATTTGTGGTGGGTTATATGTAAAATTATGTTTGGAATTTAATTGATATTTTTACTTTAACATATGATTTTGACATTTATACTTGTTTAATATTTATTGAATATTAAACTAACTGTTGAAGTTATTAAAATAGTAAACAAAACAATATCGTACCATGTTGGTACTAATTTACCTAAAGATTGAGGGAATTTAAATGAAATCACAATACTTACCTATAACTTTGTCATTTATAAATGTTTCAAATATATTGATGATGTAATATTTTATTCAAGTATTTCATTACTTTATAATACAATATATTTCCATGCTGGTATTAATATGTATAATAATTGTGGGAATTCAATTGGAGATTTTAAATTTACTCATGATATTGACATTTCTAAAATGAAAATATTACCGATTATACAATTGAATACTAAACGTATTCGGCTGTTTCTTATAACCATAATAATACAATAACTTGAATTTGTAATATATATAATTAAATTGGGAATTTAAATTAAATTTTTCTATAACATATGATTTTGACAGTTGTACCTTTTCAATATTTATATTTTAAAAACAATAATAGAAAAGCAAATGTCAGTTTTTAACATTTTAAAACAGAAATATATGGGTAATTCTTTCATAAAACTTGTATATCTAACTATGGTATGTGCTGCAATTAAGCGGATTACATTAAAACGACATTAATAAAAGCTTCAAACCTAAATATTTTAGTAAAATCAATATAATATTATTCGATAATGTACAATAATAATGTACAATTATATATTGAATATAATTGCAATCAATATTAGATTGATTAAATCATAATAATGTTACATTCGAATTTTCAAATTCCAGTTGTATAATACATGGATGATTATACTGCTATACAACATTTTTAAATATAAGTTTTTTGAAAAAGAAACAATACATTAGAAGTTGTACTGTTGGTAAACGCATAATAAAAAGATTATTAAAGACTAATAGTTTAGTATTTCTATATGAAATAATAAATTACCGGTAATAAATTGAAAATATAATGATTACTTACGTTGAAGTGTTGCTTCTTGTATGAAGACATTTTACAAATGGCTAGGTTCACTTTCAAAATATTAAATTAGAAATAAAACATATGTTCTAGCGGCACTTATTGAACAAACCGTTTCCTATTAATACATAGAGTTTTAATTCATCATAAACATGTGTTAATAATATTTTAAGTTGTATATATAGTTATTACACATAATAAAATCACATTTTAATTGTAAATAAAGAGAATTATAAATTAAGTATGATAAACTATATTATAGTACAATATTCTATCATATAGTTGGTTATATGTACATAAATTGCGGGAATTTAAAAGTAATTTTCATATTTACTTAAGATTTTTTTTAATTTTAATGTACAATTACATATTTATTGTACAATTCTTAAATGAACCTAATATTCTGTCTTATAAAATTATATTATCTCGCAGTCCAATAGTTATATGTATAATTATTTTGGGAATTTAAATGAAATTTTTACGTTTACGAATTATTTTCAATTTTATACTTTTACGCTATTTATTGAATATAGAATTACGTAATAAACTTGATATAATACTCTGTAACACAAAACTGTACCCTTTTGTTGATTATAAATAAAATAATTTGAGGGAATTTAATTGAATTTTTTATTGACATATAATTTTGACATTTTTAATTTCACATTATTAATGATTATATATATTAGTACGAAACTTTTTATGATAATTTATTAAATATAATTGAAATATTTTAGTGGTCATATATATATATGAATAATGTGGGAATTTAATTGAAATTTATATATGATTTGAGCAGTTTAAATTTTTCAATTTGTTTTGGAATATATCATCACTATTAAAACATATCGGACTGTTTTTTTAAACAATATTGTCACACGTCGGTAGTTATATGTAAAATATTTGTGGGAATTGAAATGAAATTTTTGTAATTACTTATGATTATTCAAAGACTAATTTAAGATTGTTTATTAATTGTACGATTATTTTATGTACCTATTAGACTATGTTTAAACACATGCTATCACATGGTCATGAGTATATGTATGATTATTGCGGGAATTTAAATGAAAATTTTTAATAAACTCATAATTATTAAATAAATAACGTACTAATATTTATTAATTGTACAATATTATAAAGAAATTATTAGATTATTTTATGAAAATTTACTATATCATTTGTGGTGGGTTATATGTAAAATTATGTTTGGAATTTAATTGATATTTTTACTTTAACATATGATTTTGACATTTATACTTGTTTAATATTTATTGAATATTAAACTAACTGTTGAAGTTATTAAAATAGTAAACAAAACAATATCGTACCATGTTGGTACTAATTTACCTAAAGATTGAGGGAATTTAAATGAAATCACAATACTTACCTATAACTTTGTCATTTATAAATGTTTCAAATATATTGATGATGTAATATTTTATTCATATTACATTACTTTATAAATAATATATTCCCTTGCTGGTAGTAATATGTATAATAATTGTGGGAATTTATTTGAACATTTTAAATTTACATGTGATATTGACATTTCTAAAATGAAATTATTACCGATTATACAATCCAATACTAAACGTATTTGGCTGTTTCTTATAACCATAATAATACAATAACTTGAATTTGTAATATATACAATCAAATTGGGAATTTAAATTAAATTTTTCTATAACATATGATTTTGACAGTTGTACTTTTTCAATATTTATATTTTAAAAACAATAATAGGAAAGCAAATGTCAGTTTTTAACATTTTAAAACAGAAATATATGGATAAAAATACCGGTAATAAAGTGAAAATATAATGATTACATACGTTATACTTTGGAATCTTGCTTGAATCTTCGAGAAATATTAAAATATTTATCTTATGCTATACTTCTTATGTCTCCTTAAATTACCAGACTACAGTCAAGCTAAACAGGGTCTTATTTTGTGTTGATTTTTAAAAGCCCGTTCCCTAGGCAGTGGTTTCGCTAGATATTAGATGGAAACATAGGTAATCTCATTAATTCATTCATGCGCGTGACTAATTAGATGATGAAGCATTTGGCTATTACTTCGGTGAGCTTTCTTCCGCCATTCATGCCCCCAAATGGGTTTGAAAGAATTCCCCTGTTTTCAAGCTGTTTTTGAAATGTAGCCTCTCATCATTTAAAAGTGACTCATTTTATCTAAAATTCAATACTCTATGTCCATATCTCTAGTCTTAGCGCCCATTGGGATCAACCACTGCCCCCACGAATCCGACCATGTTGGGAACGCTGGCTGGGGAAAGCCAGCGCTGGGCCTCCCAACTCCCGTGGTACCAATTGTTTTCTCACGGCATTGGTTACCGGGTTCCTCCCCGTGGCCTCTTTAGGCTTGATCACAGTGTGATCTGACGATCCAATTGATTTCTTCAGTATTCTTACAATAAATCTTCCAGCAATATTCTGTTTGATAGTCCTGAATGGCTTAAAGCCCGTTGTCTTTTCTCCTCGTATATAAGTTGCCTAGCCCTATTTTCATCTTCCTCCTATTCTCTCATCCTAATTTTGTTTTACATTTCTAATTTTCATTATATTAATACTTCTTATTTTTCAATTTTTATTTTTTCTTCATTGGATATTTATATATCTTTTTTATGAATGACCACTTTACAAATACCAGATGTACCTGGTCGTTCTGAGTGGAAACATTTTCACTATCATTACTTTAAAAGAATATAAATTTCTCGTTTAAATTTTCAATATTAAAAATTTACTCTAACTTTCTTTCATGTTTCATTAATTGAGTGTGTAAACTTTATCATGAAAAATTATTGTTATATTTAATTTTAAATGCAAAATATTTTGATGTTATAAATATACAAAATTTTAAATATATACTACAATTTAAACACTGATTGTAATGTTATAGTTGATTTAAAATATAACATGTGTTATAATTGCAAGTGTAACATATGATCATCATATAGTTATATTAAAAGAGAACATTTTAGACATTAGCATAATTTGATAATTTAGTTAATTGGTTTAATTAGAAGTTTATTTTTAAGTTTACATTATAAAATCAAATTTATTGATTAGACAATAAAATAAAGTATCATATTAATTGTATTGAAAAAATGTATATTATATATTTGAAAACTACGTTATGATATCAATATTAATCATAATATTGATCAATAATTAAACATCTATTACCGACTTTTAATTTAACTTCTTTGTAATGTTGTATTACATTTCTACTTCACATTACATCAATGATCATTATTTTACAATTATTACCTTCTCTTCATTGGTTCTCTATATATCTTTTTTATGAAGGTACACTTTACAAATACCAGATGTACCTGGTCGTTCAAAAGTGGATACATGTTCACTATCATTGGTAGAAAAGAATATAAATTTTTCGTTTGAATTATCAATATTAAAAATGTTTTCTAACTTTCTTTGATAATTCATTAATTGAGTGTGTAGGCTAAACCTTTTACCATTTTTCAACTTATCTCACTTCTATCAATAACTATACATCTATTTCCCAAGCTGTGATTGAAATTCTTTAAAATTTGATTTCAAATGTTTAACAACAACATTATTTTCATTATTATTTGGTAAATTTAAATGATCCTCAATACTGTATTTTTATCGATATATGGACTACTATCATCAACTGCATCAATATTCGATTGTAAAACATAATCTTCATCCATATCATTTATTGAGTTATTCAAAACTGACTTGTATACAATGTTTCTAGTATAGTATTTATCACCAACTCTACCTTGTTTTGGTGCATTTTTTACTAAGATTGAAATGTTACACATTTTTTGTACTCTAGAAAATGCGACATATAATTGACCGTGAGCAAAACACGGTGCTGACAATAAGATTCCAATTTTTTTAAACGTTTGTCCTTGACTCTTGTTAATAGTCATGGCAAAAGCCAATTTCAATGGAAAACTGATATCTCGTGATTGTCTTGGTAAATTATCTTCTAATGTAGTGATTCTAATACGAGGAATCAAAGCCCTTTGACCCTTATTCTTGCTACCAATAATTCACAGTCAATACAATGGTCATAAAGTTTACAAACCTTCATTCTTGTACCATTGCAAAGACCTTCATCAAGATCAATATTTCTCAGTAACATTACAACAACACCTTCTTTCAAAACGTAAATCATGGGGTGGTAATCCTGCAGATTCTATAGAATTTAATACTTCCATGTCTGGTTCAAAACCAATCTTCAGTTCAGCCTGGTACACATCATTACTCAAGTATGTTCGTACTTCACCTTCAATTTTGTCCATTATTATTTTATTTATTTCTTTTGCACCGTCATTTGTGGGGCACAAAATTGCTGAAGTAGAATGATCCATCTCAAGGTGTTCCCCAAATACATTTGCAATCAAATCATCTTAAATTGTTGACACAAATTTCATTAGGCAATTCTATCGCATCATTCGTGCCATTGGCGTAATCTGGTTGAGGTAAAATACCATTTCCCAAGTTTTAATAACCATTTACTAAATTCCAATTTCACCCTGACCGGTACGCATATTCTGAGTCAGTGAAAACTGAAAGAAATTAGACCCACAAATTACTACACTTTATACTACCCCTAATTATTGTGGTTCTGTTTCCGTGTTTAAGAACAGGTAGAACTTGTCTAAAATCACCACCCATTAGCAGAACTTTTCCACCGAAAGGTGTTGATGGAGCATTCATCAAGTCTCTCAAATACTATCTATTGACTCAAGTGCATACTTTGGTGACATAGGAGCTTCGTCCCAATATTAATATAGAAGCATTTTTTCACGGCGATGGATTTCGGATGATTTACAGACCATCCAGCAACCGTATCTTCATGTAATTTTAACGGCAAACGAAATGCCCTATGCACTGTGGTTCCTATAAGTTTAGTAATGTCGAAGCCATTCCGGTCCAAGCTACTGCAATAGTGTGCTTTCCTTTTGCTCGTAGATTATTTAAAATAGCATTGTATAAATATGTTTTACCGGTACCCGCAGGCCCGTCAACATAAAACAAATTATGATCATTAACTTCACCTCTTTCAGCATTAATCAACAGCATTCATCACTGTATTATAAACATGACATTGATTTTTATTCAACGTGTTTACATTTATCTCAGGAACAATTTGATCAGTCGATTCTACAACATCGCTATAATCAGAACTTTTGGGCAAAGGAAGGTTGAAATCTGTCAAATCTTTGCCATTTCGCTCAAATGAAATTGAATTGAAAGCAAGCATCGATCAACTGCTTCATCTTGACTGTATCTGTTTCTTATGTAATCTTCAATCAAATCGTTTTTAAAATTTCTCAAACAAATCATCATTTGCATAATCTGATCATCTTGCGCAATACAACACATTAATGCAAATATTCTGCGCAATCTCTTTGCAAATCTTACTCTAGCCAATTCTTCTAGACAATTTGAAAAACCTTCGTTATTATCAATAACTCCTAACGCTTTACACGCTTCATAGTAAGTAGCATACTCAATGCCATTAAACCGTGCGTACATCATTGAAACATGTTGCACCTGGAATATGCCTAAGCAAAATTCGCAAAATGAAACAATTCGACTTGGTCAGGCGTCACTTCAACTAAACGACCAATCTGTTTTGACACTTGTTTCCTTAATTTCCATTCACATCTTTTCGCATCCCACGTATAAAACTCTGGCATATCTATGTATCGCAAATCATGTGCAGTTACATTTTCCCTATTCAATTTGACCAAGCCAATAATTTTGTATCTTTGTCAGCTTGTTGTAATAAATCTTCATCATCTAAGTTCTCATCAAAAATAACATACTGTTCATTTTCTAAGTGAATCGGTAATGTCATAACAGAATATGATCTTGCGTTGATAGGAAATCTTAATAGACGATAGGCAGCCTCAGATGAACTAACATAACGGCATTCAATGAACTTATCAATTTCATCCCAATTGACAACTTCTGTTACCTTCGTCACATGGACTGAACAGTAATACAATCAACTCCTTTGTGTACATATTTGTAAAGATATTTCATGCTAGCAATACTAGTACAAATCTCAAAATTTACATGACACTGATATTTTTAGCAGCATACCTATTGTAAGGGACTATTCGCCTATTGTCCACACATCTGACCATCAACCTCTATTGTTTGACCGTCTCTCCTTCTACGGTATATAGCTCGTGCATTGTTAGGTATAAACAGTTTCATCTGAAAATTGTTTAGGAAATCTTTTCGAGCATTTACCATCTCGCATGCAAGGTGCTGTTGGATTTGCGCCGACTCCGCACGGTTTGTGCACATAGTGCTCTATTACAATTTCATACAAATCAGGATCCTCAAACTTATCAGGAATTTCAGCACAAATTAGATCATCAATATTGTTTATATCAATTTTGTCACCTTCTCTGAAGTGTAATCAATAAGTGAGCATGAGGCAAACCACGTTTTTTGAAATTCAATTACGTAGGATATGTCTCTACGATTCCATATATTTGTTTATTAATAAAATCATCTAGAAACTCCTGGAATTTCGCTTTAAATACTCTTACAAACTAAATCTGGTCTCTAACTCATATTTTTGTTTGTGTTGCAGATGACATTGAATATCAAACCACTTTGGATTTGTAGTAAAAGTGATAAATAAGTCCGGCATGCCAAATCTCGCTATAAGTGTCATAGATTCAACATATAATTTTTCCATGTATCTAGGAGAACTAATATGACTGGCCGGAAGGATAATCAATTTTCCAACACGCGCATTCAATTCATTGGCTTTTCTAGCTATATGATCACGTAATCCCTGATATGCTTCGGCTCGTAGTTTTTTTTTGATTTTGTTTCAAATACCACATCATGTTAGCTTCAACTTTACACCAAGCATCTACCAGATACTGCAGAAAAGTTTTCTACCATTATGAATTATGGAGAATCCATCTCTTTCACAAATACGATAAGCATAGAATTCTCTCAACGTTACTGTAGGTATTGTGTTGTTACGTAGAACAACATTACCATGAACATCTCTTAACACATGTTTTGTTGCATAACATAGCCCATTTCTCCATTTGGAAAAAAGTTTTGGGTTTCACCAATGGGGGCCCGCTAGTGGGAAATTTAAATTTTTTTTTTTTCAGTTGAACTATTGCTACCTTTGGGGTTTCACAATAAATTTTTCATCAAAAAGAGGAGTGGTTTTCCTTTTAAAAAAATTTTGCTGCAATTTTTAGAAGGTACGGGGGAATTTCCTTTGTGCGTAAATGGTTTGTATGTTTTCCCTTTTAAAAATTATTTAAAATTATGTAAATTAAAGTTTAGCCAATTTTTATTTGACTTGATTGAAAAAATCGACACAATGGATTTAAATTTTTCGCCCAAAATTTTTTTCTATATTTGTATCATTCTTTTCTACCCCGGTTTACCCAAAAAATTTGCTGGAAAGAAGTCCACACCCTTCAACAATCAACGAAATAAATTGAAATTTTTTTTTCAAAATTTTTTAAAAATGGGTTTCATTGGTAAAAGGGGTTTAAACAAAGGTGATAAATTTTTACCCTTATTTGGGAAAAACCCCGGCTCCCCTTTACCAAAGTTTCGGGCGGTTGGAAAACTTTTTTTTAAATGAGGCCATAACAAAATTTAAAATTAAAAGTTCCAAAATTTTTTTTCACGGAAAAAAAAATTTATTCCCCTCCCCAGGGTTGATGTTTAAAAAACTTTCCCAAAAAATCAGGACATTTCACCCAATTCGGGCAAATAAAGACAAAGTCCAGGGTTTTACGCATGTATTGTTTTGTGTTTATTTCGAAATTTTGGAATTTTTTCTAAAAAATTTAAAAAATTTTGGGTCCACAAAAAAAGACATAAATTTATTCCTTTAACCGGGGACTAAAAAATGGTACAGTTTGAAAAGAATCTTCACCATATGTAGACTCTTTTTGACCCTTAATTTATAGTGAAACAATTTTTGGGTTTTTTTTTCGGGTTTTGAGGGGGAAATTACGTAAAAACATTTGGAACAAAATTGTTTCACACCCCCAAAAGCCGGGCCCCAAATCATCAGTAAATTAACTATTCAAAAAAAATCTTGGGGTTGGGTTTTTTAAAATTTGGTTTTGGGAAAAACTTTTTTTTAAAAAATTTTTAAAATTTAAACAAATTTTCTTGGGGTAAGGGGGTTTCCAAAATGATTCTTGGTTTTCTTCAACAAAGAACATTTTTTAATTGGTTTGGACAACCAATATTTTCAATTTTGATTTTTAAAAGGACGCCGAAACCTTTATTGTTAAAATTTGGAAAGGACCCTTTCAATAACATCAAATTGGTTTGGTTTTTTACAACCCAAAATTATGACCCTTTAAAAGGGCAACAAGGGATTTTTTTAAAAATTGGGAAGATTTTATTTGGTTTTTTGGGGGCCTAAAAAAAAAAAAAAAAAATTGAATGGGGTCCAAAAGGGGCATATTGTTAACCCCAGATTTTGTACTATGCAAGGTATTTATTTGGTTTTTGGTTTCCCCAAATTTAATGGATCGGGCTTACCTTTTTTGTTAATTGGGTGGGGCATTTTTCCAAAAAAATCATTGTGGTTTTTAACAAAAATATTATGGGCCATTAAAGTAAAACCTGCATTTGTACTATGGGTGATATAAAGATTTTGGGGACCAAACATCAAAAATTTAAATAGTTTCCCTTTTTTTTGGATCATGACCGTTTACTTGGTCAAAACTTACCTGTAATCCCCAAGTACCTGCGGTCTTTGATCGTTTCACCCGGAATTTTGATTGCTGAGGCTCAGTTTGGGTAAATCTCAATTAAAATGTAAAAAAAGATTAGACTCCATGTCCCAAATTTAAATTTTTGTAAAATAAATTAATTATTTTTTTTGATTATATTACTTATTCCCCATTATAATTTTTATTGTTAACAATAAAAAATTTTTTGAAACTGTTTTTAGAAAAAACCCTAATAGCATTGTACATTCAATTTTTTCAAATTGCTGTTTAAACCCTTTTAATTCATTTTTAAAAAAAATAATTTCCTTTAAATTTTCCCCCCTTGAAATTTCATAAAGAAAAATTTAAAAACACGACAATAATTTTTTTTCACTTAAATTTTAAAAAATTTCCAAAAAAAATAAAATAAACAATAAATTTAAAAGGATTGCAAAACAAGAATTAAATGTAAGGGAAAATATAACTTAAAATATTTAAATTCCCAAAAAAAACTAATTAAATTACAAAAGAAAATGATTTTTTTTTTGGCCAAAAATTTGTTTATTGAAAAAATATAATCTATTTAAATTTATTTTTTATTTTTGAACTGTCAATTTTCATTTGTTTTTTATTAAAATTTTTCAATTAAAGTCCCCCCCAAAATTTTAAACCAAAACCCCCGACAGAAGACAAAACATTGTTTTAAAAAAAAATTTTTTTCTATTAAATTTCCCAAAAGTTTTATACACATGTAACATAATTTGGAAAATTTGTTTTTTTGGGAAATTTTCCCAATGCCAATGGGGAAAATTTTCCCAAATTAAAATTTCCCCAAAGTTTATTTCGTATAAAATTTTAAATTTTTAAAAAAAAGTTAAAAGTTTTTTTTGTGAAATATTCGAATAAGTTCAATAGTTATTTTTGGGATTTAACGAATGTGTTTAAAAAAAAACTGTCAAAATCCCTTTTTGTTATAAAATAAAAGTTTAGTAAAATTCCCAAAAGGGTATAAAAAAAAAGGGCCAAAGATTTTTTTACTATTTTGTAATTATTAATAACCCAAATTTTTGTAAACCCAAAGATTTATGAAAAATTAGAAAGGTCAAAATCAAAAGTAAGAAAAAAAATTTCAATTTAAAATTTCCCCCAAATTTTTTAATCATAAACAGTATAATGGGGACAATATTTTTTGATAAAAAAGTTTGAATAAAGTCAATAATACCCTTTTATTCAATAAAATTTGAAAAAAGGGAACAACTGTCCCAAAAAAATATGTAATTAAAAAAATTTCATTTTAAAAATTTTTCCCCTATATGTATAGAACGAAAAAGAAATGAAACCCAAAAACGAATTTTATAATAAAAAACATTTTTTAAAAATGGTTTCTTTTTAAATTTCCCCCTTGTGTTGTATACATTTTAAACCAAAAAAAATTCTTTAAAATTTTTTTTCACAAAAAAAAATGAAATTTAAAAAATTAAATGGAAATTAAATATCCGTATGGTTTTTGCAAATTGGGGATTAAAATTAAAAGTCATAAATAAAAAGTAATTTTAAACAAAAGTATTTATTTTGGGTTTAAAAGTTCAATCTTTTAAAAAAAATATAAAATTTTTACTACATTGAAAATATACAGAAAAAAGTCATTTTTTAAAAAGTAATTATTAAACAAAAATATCAGTAAAAATGCCCTAAAAAAGTTATTAAAAAGAAATTAAACACATTTTTGGGAAAAGTTTTTTAAATTTAAGAATTTTTTATTAAAAGTATGAAAAAATACCCTTAATTTAAAAAAAAATTTTAAAATTTTTTTTACATTACATGCGGATCAACACAAACACTTATTTAAAAAAGGCTTTTTTTTTTTGAGAAATATTTAATTAAAATAAATTTTTGTACTGGTGCCAAATATGAAAGAAACATTTTGTTGGTTATATGTATAATAATTTGGGGGAAATTTAACTGTAATTTTACCCTTTCATATGATTTTTTCAGTTTTTATTTTACACCCAAATTTCCTTTTTTATGTAAATTTAAAAAAAAAAACATATTAGATTTTTTTAAAAAACATTATTCGACCCTTTTACATGTTTATTTGTTAAAAAAATTGTGGGAATTTTTTTTTAAATTTTTTTAAATACCCTTTTTTGAAAAAAAATTAAAGAGAACTTGTAAATTTTTTCGTTTTAATTATGTTGTAGGGCGCTAAATTTTAAAAAATTTTTTGAATGATAAAATTTTTTAGGTTCTCTATTAGCGGCGTTTGCAATTTTTCGAATTTTTGTTTTAATTTCCATTTCAAATAGAATTTAAAATTTAAAAAAAATTTTTTTTAAAATGAACAAAAAACACTTTTATTTTTTTTCCCATCTTCAATAAAAAGGAAAATTTAAAAGGGTTTTGAATTTTTTAAAAATTTTAGAAAATTTAAAAGAGTTTTTCGATTCCTTTTAACAAAAATTTTTTTAAATTTTAGCATTTTTCAAAAAACCCTTTTAAAATTTAAAAGACGAAAATTTAAGTGAAAATTTAAAAAAAGTATTTGTATTAACGTTATAAAAATGTTTTTGACACAACATGAAAGTTTTGAATCACGTTTAAGGTCCTCTTAGGGGTTCAAATTTTTGGGGTTTTTCCCTTGGGTTTAAAAAGAAAGATTTTTTTGGGGTTTTTTGAAAATTTTTTTTAAAATTATTGGTCCCTTTAGGTGGGTCCCATGCAGTCAGGGTTTTTAAATAAAATCCTCCCATTAGTATACTATATGGGGTTTGATCATTTTCTGACAAATTTTACTCTTAATGTTTATTTTTTTTATAAAATAATTTAAATTTTTTTGAACCATCGACGGTTTTAACCTTTTTAGAAAAAGAATTTTTTTAACTTTAAATATTTTTCAAAAAGTGGAAAATTTTTAAAAAATTGGCAAAAAAGTACAAAAGTAGTTTTGATTGGGTTGTTTTGTCAATTTTTGGGGTTTTCCCAAAGGGGTTAAACGGGAAATTTAAAAAATATAAATTTTTAACAACAAAATTTTTTAAATTTTTTAAATTCCAAATTTTGGTGGAAGGGAAAATTTAAAAATTGAAATATCTCCCTTTCCTATTTATTATATTTTGCGGTTTTTTTATAATTGGGGTACTTCCCAAAATTGATTTACGGGCCCCTACCCAGGTTTGTTTACGGGGGTGGGTACTCAAAGGTAATTTATGACGCTACCCAGGGGAGATCAGCGGGAAAGCTACTTTTAAGTAGATCAGGATGCTTCTCCAAAATAGAAAAAACGGAAAAGGGTACCCGGGGGAATCCCATGGGCGGATTGGGGGGTAAAAAACCGGGGGGCCCGGGGGTAAAAATTTAAGGGGATGCTACCCGGGGGGGAAGAAAACGGATTTGCCCCCCCACCGGGCCGGGGGGGTAATTCACGGGCAAAAAGGGGGGGAAACTACCCCGGGGGGGGGGGATTTACGGATTCTACCCAATTTGATCACGGGGGTTGGGAACCCCCGTAGATTCCCCGGAAGCTTTCCTTTAGGTTTAAACACCTTTGGCCCCTTAAACCCTTAGGCGATCCACAAGGCTGGGTTTCCCTGAGGGGCGGAAATCAAAGGGGGCCCCGGGTCACCCCCGAAGGCCCCATCACGGGGTGCTACCTTTTTTTCCACTTTTTGGGAGGCGATTTTTTTTTGGTTTTTCTACTTTTGAGGGGGGGAAAACAAAAGGCCCCCCCCCTTCTTCCCCTTATTTTAGGGCGGGGCCGCTGCCCAACCCCTTCTGACCCCCATCACGGCTGCCCCCCCCCGAGCCCGAAATTAAAAACCGATCACGGCTTGGCTTTTTCCCCCTGAGGCGATCCACCATGAACCGGCCCGCTACTTTTAAAGGGGATCACGGCCCGCCCCTTTGGCCCATCACCCCCTACTTTTCTTTTTTTGGCCCGGGGATTTACCGGGCCCCGCTCAAAACCCCGAAGGCGAATTCCCCAACCCCGGGTGGGTACTTTTTTAGGGCGATCACGGCTTTTAACCCCGAGGTTAATTTACGGCTGCTTCTTTTTAGGCGATCACGGCTGTACCCTGAAGGGCATTTACGGGCCTTTCTAACCCCGAGGCGATCACGGGGGTGCTTTTTTCCCTTTTAGGCGATTTTTCCGGCCCGTACTTTTTTAGGGGGATCTACGGCTGTTTTCTTTGAGGGGGGGGAACCAAGGCTTTCCCACTTTTAGGCGATTTTCCCCCTGCTACTTTTATTTGGGGGGCGGGGGGTTTAACGGGGGGCTAACTTTGAAAAGGGGGATTTTTTTTTTTCCCGGGTTTGGGGTTAACTTTTTTAGGTGAACCACCCGGGTGCTACTTTTGAAGGCGGGAAAACGTTTTTTGGGAGGAACCCCCCCAAATTAAAAAATTTTACGGTTTTACCCGGGGGGAGAAAAACGGATGCAAACCCCAAGTAGATCACGGATGCTACCCGGGGTAGATCACGGATGCTACCCAAGTAGATCACGGATGCTACCCAAGTAGATCACGGATGCTACCCAATATTAAAAGATCGATAAATCTTTAACAAATATTTAACATATGACTTCCAAATCAACACAATATTAAAAAATACTGGAAATTCACATTCTAGAAAAAAATAAATTCTTACGTAGCTCTTTTATCCATAAAAAGTACTCATATATATAGGAAATTGTGAAATGTCACTTTTCAACATTGACTGGCCGCCATATTTAACATCTTATTGGAATATTATTATCAAAATTTATAGTCACTAATTACGATACACACCTTGGTAACCCCAAAAAGGTGTTAAAATAATCCATCATACTACTTTGTACTTCATGCGCAAATTTATTGATCCACTGTTTTATAAATACTAAAGTTAGAAATCTATCCCTCAAATCTTAACCATGTATTAACTCATACTTTAATTATATTTATTAAAAAATACACCTTAAGAGGAAAAATTTTCAACAATGAGTAAAACACGTATGGTATGCTAATAGAGGATCTTAGTTAAAGTTTGACTGCATCGGTCACCTAGTAGAGACCTAGTAAATTATAATATATATTCAGAAAACCCAGAAAAAATCATCTTATTAAAGCCCAAGGAAACTACCAAATTTGAACTCCTATAGAGAACTTAACATGATTCATTTCAGGTCATGTTGTGTCAAAAACATATTATAACGTTAATGACTAGTACTATGTTGAATTTCAGCTGCGTACGTCCATTAATTATAAGGTTTTTGAAAAATGTTCTTTAAGTTAAAAATTTTTGTTCAAGAAACAGTATTTCTCTTCTACTATTTTAAAATTTTCATAAATTTTAAATATCTCTAATTTCCTTATTATTGAAGATAGAAAAGAAAAAAAAAGTGATTTTTGTTCAGAAAAATAAGCTTTTTCATTTTATCTACTTGAAAATGGATTTATCAAAAATTCGATCAAATGCAAACGCCATGCTAATGGAGATACCTAGGTAAAATTTATCAGTCAAGTTCCTGATCATTTATCCAATTCAGGTTTTCAAGAGTACTGATATCTAGCCTCGTGATACACAGGCCAAATCCTTCTACTAGCACTTGAGTAGGAGGATTTTTTAGAACATCATCAATTTTTTTCTGAAAAAGAACAAATTCTACTGATAAAACATTTCTTTTGTTTATCATATAAAATTATATTTATTATTACCTTTTTTCATTAAATAAGAAATGTTATTGTCGAGACAACTAAAACTAAACAATACACCAAGTGAGGGCGTATAATGGGAAACAATAAAATTAATACTCTGTTCTTACAATTTAATATTCATGTTAGTAAAATTATTCCTAGATTATTAATATATTCGATATGGCTAATGTTGATTGGTACGAATTTTCGTTTTCCTATAAAAATATGGATGATACCCACAGAAACTTTCTCAATATTACTGCCCCTGTGATATTCAACTTATTTTTGCTAAATTTAGTACTGAAGAACTGAATTCAACTGTCCAGGTCTCCACTCTCTTTTGATATTGATATATTTGTTACCTTTATGGCATAGTTTAAAAGCTAACAGTATTAATTATGAAATTTTATTCTGATTTTTACATCTAAAGTCACTGAGAGAATAATGAACACTGTGTGGATACAAACAATCCTAAACAAAAAAGTAGCAGCAAAGCTTGGCCCGGTTTAGCTAGTCTATATATATAAAAGGCAAAGCCCTCACTGATTGACTCACTCATCACTAATTCTCCAACTTCCCATGTAGGTAGAGAGCTGAAATTTTGTACACTGTTTCTTTAGAACTTAAATAGGACAACTAAAGTATTTTCATCTTGATAAAATACTCCTAAGGGGTATAAAGCACCCTTAAAAGATTGGTCCATAAGGATAACATTGGGTTGATTTTAGTAAATTAATAACAGCTGTTTTGTAAATAAATAAACATGTCTATTTCGAATGTTTGACATTAGGCTATACTATTCAATATTTTACTATGAGTTTAATCTTCAGCTGTTAAACAAAAATAAATGAAATGAACACTCTTGAAATAGGCTAAATAGGTGGCAAAGCAATTAGTGTGAGTGAGATACTGTAACTAAATTTAATATTGTGATTTTATGTTATATAGTTAATCTCCTATTTTTTGTGTTGAATAGTTACATGCCGAGGCCGAAGGCCGAGGTGTATCAATTGCAGCGAGCATCGGGTTTGGCATGCGAAGCATGCAGGGGTGCCCCCTAGTAATATAATAATGCTATTTCTGACATTTAGTTGTGAGAAACTAATTACTACTCAGTACAGTACAGTACATTACCTCATCGTTTACCCAGTTTTGGTAGCGAAGGGTGTTTATGTCCAGCCTCTTGATCTGCTGTCCAAAGCCTTCTACAAGCACTTCAGTAGGAGGATTCGGGTTTAGAGCAGCAGTAATTTTTTTATGAAAAAGAACAAATTCTACTGATAAAACATTTCTTTTGTTTATCATATAAAATTATATTTATTATTACCTTTTTTCATTAAATAAGAAATGTTATTGTCGAGACAACTAAAACTAAACAATACACCAAGTGAGGGCGTATAATGGGAAACAATAAAATTAATACTCTGTTCTTACAATTTAATATTCATGTTAGTAAAATTATTCCTAGATTATTAATATATTTGATATGGCTAATGTTGATTGGTACGAATTTTCGTTTTCCTATAAAAATATGGATGATACCCACAGAAACTTTCTCAATATTACTGCCCCTGTGATATTCAACTTATTTTTGCTAAATTTAGTACTGAAGAACTGAATTCAACTGTCCAGGTCTCCACTCTCTTTTGATATTGATATATTTGTTACCTTTTATGGCATAGTTTAAAAGCTAACAGTATTAATTATGAAATTTTATTCTGATTTTTACATCTAAAGTCACTGAGAGAATAATAAACACTGTGTGGATACAAACAATCCTAAACAAAAAAGTAGCAGCAAAGCTTGGCCCGGTTTAGCTAA